>CAUYTI010118638.1:0-181578 GCA_963575145.1 Galago senegalensis | reverse complement strand
TTTTTTTTTTTTTCTGAGACAGAGCCTCAAGCTGTTCCCCTGGGTAGAGTGCTGTGGCATCACAGCTTACAGCAACCTCCAACTCCTGGGCTCAAGTGAGTCTCCTGCCTCAGCCTCCCAAGTAGCTGGGACCACAGGCGCCTGCCACAACACCTGGCTATTTATTTGGTTGCAGCTGTCATTGCTGTTTTGTGGGCCTGGGCTGGATTCGAACCTGCCACCTTTTAGATGTATGTGGCTGGAGCCTTAGCCATTTGAGTCACAGGCGCCGAGCCAAAACACACTCTATAGTGCAAGATTCTTGGGTTCTAATTCCAATCACACTTAACTGATGATAAATCTTAGATAACTTACTTCAATTTTCTGCAGAGAATAGGAAAGAATTTTTACACAAATGAAACTCAATAAACTACCTTGTAGGTGAGTATGAATTCCAAATAAATTATAGGAAGAAGAACAGTAAATCTAATTGAGGAAGTTAGACAAAGATTTGTCTTACATGTAAAAATTAATTATTTTTATTTCAGATTAATATAAGGATACATATGATTAGGTTATATTGTTTCCATTTGTTAGGTAAAATCCAAGTTATAGTAGACCCCTTCACTCATGAGGTGTGCCATATACCTCTACATTTTGCCTGTCGGGGGAGATATACCAAACCTCCTTCCTTCTCCTACCAACTTCCTCCCCCTTCTTCCTTCTCCCGCCAAACTCCCACCTCTCCACTTCATGAATTTAATTGTGTTTTTCTCTCTAATTATCAGAGACATGATAATCAAAACCACCTTGACATATCACTGAACCCCAGTGAAAACAGCCATCATGAAATCCCAAAGCTACAGATGCTGGTGGGCATGCAGAAAAAAGGGAACACTTACACACTGTTGGTGGGATTTCAAACTAATACAGCCTTTTTGAAAAGAAGTATAGAGAATCCTCAACAGAGGTAAAAGGAGAACTCCCATTTTATTCTACAATCCCATTGCTAGGTATCTACCCAGAAAAAAAAATATTTTACATTGCACTAGAATGTGTACTGCAGCTCAATTCACAATCGCCAACAGGCAGAAACAAACCAATTGTTCACAAATGGATTAATAAACTATGGTATATGTATACCATGGAATACTATTCAGCCATAAAGAAAGATGGAGACTTTATATCTTTTGTATTTACCTGGTTGGATTTGGAGAACATTCCCCTAAGTGAAGTACCACAGGAATAGAATAGTCAGTACGTCCTCTGTACAAGTAACATTTTATTTTTATTTATTTATTTATTTATTTATTCATTTTATTTATTTATTTTTTTTGAGACAGAGCCTCAAGCTGTCCCCCTGGGTAGAGTGCCGTGGCATTACAGCTCACAGCAACCTCCAACTCCTGGGCTCAAGCGAGTCTCCTGCCTTCGCCTTCCAAGTAGCTGGGACCACAGGTGCCCTGCACAACGCCCGGCTATTTTTTGGTTGCAGCGGTCATTGTTGTTTGGCAGGTCTGGGCTGGGGATTTGAACCCGCCACCTTAGGTGTACGTGGCTGGCGCCTTAGCCAGTTGAGCTATAGGTGCCGAGCCACAAGTAACATTTTAAATGATATTTAGAGGATGCTTTAGGTCAGGAGTTAGAAAATTGTTATTTTTTAATTGTACGGCTCACAAGCTGAGAATCATTTATATACATTTAAATGGTTGGGGAAATAATACTAGTTTGTGCCTTGTGAATTTATGATATTTAAGTGTCAGTGTTCTCAATAAAATTTTATTAGAAGCCAGATATATTCACTTACATACTGTCTCTAACTGCTTTCAGGTTGCACAGCAGCGTATTTACAGCAGAAACTAGATGGTCCACGGTGCTAAGGTTCTTTAAGACCTGTGGAGCTGGCAGAGAGCAACTGCAGAAAAGTAAAATTAGAAGCTGTGAAAGATAAAGAGACAGGACACATAGAACAGAGTTTTCAAAGGTTTCGAGAACACAGGGGACAATTGATAGCTTGTGGGGTTCACAGTGGATGGCCCTGAGTGTTTGTTCTACACAGCTTTTGTGGAAGACTATTTGCTCATTTAGGCAAGAGAGTAAGCTAAGGAAGGGAACAAAAAACATCGGAAGTTTCTGAGTAAGCATGTCAGCCCTTATCCTATCTATAATCATTAACGTTAAGGGTCTGAATAGCTTTGAGCAATCTGAAACCTGAGCCTTGTGTGGGGGTATCCTCCTGTCTGTGGTCACACACAGATTCCTTGAGGGAGGTTAATCCACACTAGTTCACTGTGGAGCAGACACTACAGTGTTAGTTCTCTTATGAAGAATTGGTGGAACAGAATTTTCCTCTGATCTCCACCCAGAGGCACCTTCCTCTATGATAATGGTATATAAGCCCTCCTGTCCATATCTCAGGGCTGGAGCTGTTCCCTTGATTTTTGCCTTGGCCAAATACAAATTCCCACAATGGGTATGTGCTTTGACTATTGACTAGGCAGGGTACAGTCTAGTTAAGGTTTCCTGTTAAGCCTTGCATGTAATTTCCTCTGTGGTCATTATTTCTTCAGAGTGTTCACAGACCCAGCATGGGTGTTTGCAAGCTCTATTCCCTACAGGCTAGGCTTCTAGGAAAAGCAAGAAACTGCTCATATAAGAAATTTAGCAGCTGGTTTAAAAGTAAACTAGTTAACTTGTTTTTATTCCTCCTTGCTCAGCTTCTTTCTCTGTTTTTCCTTTTTTCTGAGGGTGTTTTCTCTCACCAAGAATGGGGTCTTCACTCCCCATTCTGCCTGGACACAATGTCTAAAATATTTACCACCTAGCCCTTTACAGAAAAAATTCATTAAACCCTGATTCAGAGAAATGCTACTCACAATGTCAGTCTGCAATGAATTAAGAACCTTATGCCAGTATGGTAATTACAGCTCAACTTCCTATATAGAAAAAGTCTCTCTATTAAAATGGGGAGGGTCAAGATAGCCAAACTAAACCACATGCTTTATTCATAATGGTAGATTTACATTCTGACTCAAGCTCTTTATGTTGTCATGGACAGAGAGCGAACAGTTTGAGAACCTTTTAGCAGTTCACAGATGACATTTTAAGTACCACTGCTTCAAAGCTTATCAGGCATAACAGCAAGGTACACAGCTATTGAAGACAGTATAGATAGATCAATAGAGGCAGGTATTCTAATAATAGTCGAGAAATGATTATAACTTTGCTACTCATGATTACATGTAATAGTTTTTGGTTTAAAATGAAGAAATAAATTATAAAATATTTTAATATGATAGCATATGTAAATGTTGAAAGTGTATAAGAATTTGGTTCAAATAGAGAAAAATTCAGTAATATAATTAGCAGTATTACTATATTATCTGGATGCATTGTCCTTTAGGGTGTCAGCCAAAGAAAGAGTTAATTTCAAATAGATCATCTGTAGAGTGAAAAAATAAATCCATTACAGATCTTAAGACTAGCATATAGGGTTTATATAATCAGTTATCTACACAGATATAGCAATTATGATCTGTAGCTTCATTTTGTTCTAACATGTCTTTTTAAATCATCTTTATGAGTTGAAAATCAGACATTGGCCCAGCTTGAAACAAAATAATCAACCTTCAATATTTTGAAACTTAGGCTTCAAAATTTATAGCAACATTATTTTCATGAAGAAACTAATCCCCTTTTCTTTCTCAATAGTACTTTTATTATTTTTTTATTTACTGACGGAGACTTAGAAGGAAACTGAAAAGTAATTTCTTAAAAAATCATCATTACTATGATACTATAGGCACCTCTGATTCTGAACCCCAATGACAGCCCCATTAAAAGCCAATTTACTTCTTTTTTTTTTTTTTTTTTTTGAGACAGAGCCTCAAACTGTTGCCCTGGGTAGAGTGCTGTGACATCACAATTTACAGTAACCTCAAACTCCTGGGCTCAAGCGAGCCTCCTGCCTCCACCTCCCAAGTAGCTGGGACTACAGGTGCCTGCCACAACACCTGGCTATTTTTTTTTTTTTTTTTGGTTGCAGCCATCATTGTTGTTTTTGGTGGGCCCAGGCTGGATTCAAACCCAGCAGCTCAGGTGTATGTGGCTGGTGTCTTGGCCGCTTGAGCCACAGGCACCAACCCAAAAAGCCAATTTACTTCTTTATGGTTCTCAAATATTATTGCTTTTAAAAATTCTTCAGAAATTTTAATAAGTTTTCAAATTAAATTATTGTTTTTCTCCTGTAAAATTTTAAAAACATTATTATTTTATTCTACTCACTTCCTCTTGTAAATAAAAAATTCAAAACTGAATCATTTTAATCATTTTCAATATTCTGTCTTTCTTTGTAATAAGCCCCTCTTATTACATCTTAAATATAAAATATGTCCTAAAATTCTTTTTTTGCAATATTAGGAACATTTCCATTTATTGGTGTCTGCTACTTTACTGTATCTACATTAGCAGTCTATGAAGAAAGCATTTTAATCCTCTACAGCTATAAGATGTCCATAGTGTAAACATCTTGTCATTAGCAAGACAGATAATCTGGGGCTGAGGGTGGGGATAGACAGGAGGAGTGAGGGAGACTGGTGTGCTTTGACCTAATGGGCACAATGTAAGGGTATTTGGCACATGTCCTGAGTGTGGAACACAACTAAAACAGGGGATTTACCTAAAAAATGTAAATGCTGTAATCTAATTGTTTGCATTCTCATATTAATCTAAAATTTAAAAAATAGTATTCATGGGCCAGGTTAACATATGTTTGTGTAAGTATAGAATAGATACCAACAATGATAAGCTGGATCTCTTCTCTGTCAAACACTCTTCTGGACCTGATTCAAAGGGAACAAAGGTGCACGAGTCAGTAGAAGCACCCTCAACTTCAGGAGACACTTTCATCACGTAACACCAGAAAGATAGATGCAAAACATGACCTTCCAATAATTTCTTTCTGCACATATTTTCTGAATAATGCAACCTTTGGAATTGCATGTTAAAAGACAAGTCTGTTGAATGTCGTCCTGAGGAACAGTATGCAGACACAGAAGAGCACATACTGTATGATTTTATTTACTTGTGGTTCTAGAAGAGCAGAATATGCCGTAGAAAGTATTTGAAAGGAAACAATTGCCTCTTGGGGAATTGGCTAGGGTACTTGAGGAGATTTTGAAGATGAATATGATCTACATGTTAAGGAGGATGTGGATAAATGAATGTACATATTTGTCAAAACATACAAAATATTATTTTAAAGATCTGTGCATTTCAGTGTACACAATTTTTTCCTCAAAAATAAGCTGTAAATTAATATTGACCTCTGGAAAGAAGGAAAATATGACAAGGAGTCAGCACAATGCCACTATCGTGGAGAGGGCCATGAGTGGCAAATAAATATCCACCTTTGGGGATGTGGTCTGAGTGAGATCACCATGAGTCTACAGAGAGGAGGTAGGAGTAAAGTGAAAAAGATTGAAGTGAAAGACATGCTCAGCAGAACTGAGGTATTTAGGGGAGGTGCTACACATGGGAAACAGACAGAGAAGGGAATTCCAAGCCCCACATTTCCCATGAGGATATTGCAACCACTGTGCTGTGTCTCTACTGCAGCAGACATCCGGACCCATATAGAGACCTGACTAGTGGCTATGTACTTGTGTTGCTCCAGAGAAAGGGGAAAACTGGTTTGTGAGTTCTGAGTGCTACAGCTAGTGCCATGTTAACACCCCAAAGGCAAAAGTCTACTTCTATCCAGAAGGCAGATCTCTGACTGCTGCCTCTTTTTCTTACTTCTATGCTGTGTACATCCTGTGTGCAGGTGATGTTCACCCCCACATGTGCTGCTCCTAATGGGGTTCTGCGTGGAGCTGGAGGCCATGGAGCTTGTCTGGATGACATTGTTCAATGCAGGTTCTGGGAGGAGTGCATCCCCATAGTCCTCGGCTTTCACTGCCCACTATATGGGTGGCTGGACCACTGCCACTTCCTGGGATACCCCAACTGGAGTGAAAGCCAGTGCAGCTACTACCTTTAGATCTGGGTGAAGTGAATGCCATGGATATATGTCATTACATGCACGTACCTTGCCCCACTTCAATGCCTTATTCCACAGCTTGTACATACCTGTTCCATCATGTGCAGGCATTTTTCCCCATGTGCTCACTCTTTCCTGAAGTCCCACTCTATACTGCATGTGAGCTGTGACCCACTGGTCTGTTCTGCCTTATGGTCCCACTCTGACATGTGGTCCTGCTCATTCCCTCAGGCTGACTATGCCTGCACATCCGTTGTACCTTGCATCCACTGCATCCTGTGTGTGCCTTCCCCATCATTGCACATAGCATCTTGGCCACCTAGTCCTGTATGTGCACATTCTATACTCAGCGGACCTCCTCCATGATGTGCATATACCTTGCTGTTCAGGCCCACCTCACATGCACACTTTGCGCCAAGAGCCAGTCCTACCATAGTTGCCCAGTGACAAACACAAGGAAACAGAGAAGATTCAACAAAGAAGCAGTGCTGAGGGCTCACAGCACACTTTCCCATCTCCTACCTCATCAAGTTCCAAGAGTAGGACCCAAGCAAACCATTAAAGAGACCCATCACTTTCTTCAGAGCAACAAAGATCTCAATATAGAACAAGTGTACTATTTCTTCTGACTTGAGAAAAAGGCCTCAAGTGAGAAGAAATAAGCACAAAAACTCTGATGTCATGGGAAAATAAGCTGTTCCACTCTCCCAAAGTATCACAATAGTTTTCCCATAAAGAATTCCAACCAAAAGGCAGTTGTTGAAGTGAGGGTTATGAAATTCATATTAAGGATGGCAAGTAAGATAAGTGGAATTGAAAAGATGGTTGAAAACCATCTCAACTAAACCAAAAAAAATTAATTGAGGACATGAATGAAAAATTCACTAAAGATATGGCATTAAGAATGCAACATAAAGAAATAAAGGAGTTAAATAGAGAATTTAAAAACCCATCAGAACGCTTTAACAACAGAAGAATTTCAAAACTTGAAGACAAGAATTTTAAAGTAACTTAGTGTGTAAAAAAAAAATTTAGAAATAAAAATAAAGAGGAATGAATAATCAGTGTAAGAAATATGGAATTGTGAAAAATAAACATGTATAAAAGTTGTAAGAATCCCTACGAGAGAAGAAGAAAATATAATAGTCATGGAAAATCTGTTTGAGAGAATAATAGATAAGACTTCCTTGATATTGCTAGAGATTTAGATATCAAGATAGAAGATGGTCATCAAGCATCTTTAAGATTCATAGGAAATAAGACATAAAAATATATATATTGTTATCAGCCTGATCAAATTCAAAGTGAAGTAGCAAATCCTACAAGCTGTGTGATAAAAGCAACAAGTAACTTACAAAGTAATACCCATCAGAATAACAGCCATCGCCTCAGCAGAGACCTTTCAAACCATAAGGAATTAGGATCACTTCATTAGTGTTCTTAAAAATAATACTGTCACCCAAGAATTTTGCACCCTTCCGAACTATGTTTCAAAAATGAAGGAACAATAAAGATTTTCCAAGACAAGCAAACACTAAGGGAATTTATCACCACTAGACCTGTCCTATAAAAGTGTTTTATACGTGGAAAAAGCAATTAATATCCACCTGTGTCAAAACATTCAAAAGTCAAAGCTCACAACCTATAAAACCCAAGGGAGAAAACAAAGGAACTAGATGTCATTCAAGATGATGAATAGAAATCTCATTTATCAATATTAACATTGAATGTAAGTTGTCTTAATTCTTCATTGAAAATATATAGACAGGCTGAATAGATGAATAAAAAAAAACACATCCAATTATGTATTGTCTCCAAGAAATCCATCTAACTTATGAGAATTCTTAAAGTCTCAAGATAAAGGGGTAGGAAAAAAAATTCCACCTGAATGGAAGCCAAAAGTCAGCATGAGTAGCTGTCATAATATCAGATAAAATAGACTTTAAGTCAATAACTGTAAAGAGAGATAAAAACAATCATATAATGACAAGAGGAGTAATTCAGCAAGAACATACAACAATCTATGTAATACATGCACCTTGTGCTCCAGATTCATAAATCAAATTCTACTAAATCATAGCAAAGAAATTAACAGCAAAATCATAGTTATTATGGACTTTAATACTTCACTGACAAAATAGATAGATCACTGAGGCAAGATATCAACAAAGAAAAACTATACTTAATCAGGACTCTAGAACACATGGACCTAAGAGACATCTACAGAATATTCTGCCACGAAACTGCAGAATAGACATTCTTAACATCAGCACATGGGATACTTGCCAAGATATATCATATGTTAGGTTAGCAAATTTAGAAAAATGGAAATTATTCCATTTGTATTCTCAAATTACAATGAAATAACACTAGAAATCAACTCCAGTGGAAACTCTCAAATCTCCACAGTCATGGAAATTAAAATCTGCTGCTGAATATACTTTGGGTCAATGACAAAATTAAGATGGAAATTCAAAGATTTTTTTCATTAAATGACAAGAAACAAGCATCAAAAATCTATGGGATACAGAAAAATCACCATTCATAGAAAAGTTTGTAGCCTTAAATGCTTACATCAAAAAGACAGAAAGATCACACTTAACAACCTAATGTTGAATCTCCAGTACTTGGAAAATGAACAAATAAAACACAAAAGAAAAAAAAAAAAGGAAAACAAAAAAGAAACAAAAAAGCTCAGAGAAGAACTAAATTAATTGGGAACAAACGAAAATAGAAAGGATTGATAAATCAAAAAGTTGTTTCTTTGAAACTTAAATAAAATTGACAAACATCTAGCTAGATTAACTAGAAATGTAAGAAAGACTCTAGTTTAATCAGAAATGAAAAAGGCGGCATTACAACTACTAAGAATAGTGACTACTATGAAATACTATGAAAATCTCTACACACATAGACTAGACAATTTAGAGAAAATGTATACATTTTTGGAAACACACATCTCTCAAGCTTGAATCATGAAGCAATAGAAACACTTAACAGACAAACAATGAGTAACAAGATTGAAACAGTAATAAAAGGTCTCCCATAACAACAAGAAAAGTTGAACCAGAGGGATTCACAGCTACATTCTCCCAGACTTAATAAAGATTATCTGGTGCTCATACTGCAGACATAACATCAAGAAAGAAAGAGGAGAGAGAAGGGAGAGGGGAGAGGAAAGGAAGGAGAGGAGAGGGGAGAGAGCAAACCGAGAGAGGGTATTCGGCAGGATCTCACCTAATGCATTCAATGCAAGGGTACATTTCAAAAGAACTAAGAGTATAATATAAATGTCTTACCACAAAGATAAGTACATGAGGTGATGGTTATGTTAATTAGTTTGATTTAAACATTTCACATTGTATATCAAATCATCACATTGCACCCCATAAATGTATATGGTTATGATTTAATAAAAACTGAGTTAAACAATAAATTTAAAGAAAAGAAAGAGGGAATATTTCCTAACTCATTCTATGAAGCAAGTATCACTCTGACAACAAAGCTAAGAAAGTACACAATAAGAAAAAAATACTAAAGAATAATATCTCTTCCAGATATATATGCAAAAATCCAGCAAAATACTAGCAAATTAAATTTAACAGCACCTCAAAAATATAATCCACCACAATTAAATGAGATATAAGGGTGATTCAATATATGTAAACTAATAACTGTGATTCATTGAATAAATAGAACCAAAACCAAAGTCCATATGATCATTTCAGTAGATTCATAACATGCATTTGATAAAATCCAGAACACTCTTAAAAACTCTCAACACACTGGTTATAAAAAAGAACAGACCTCAAAATATTAAAAACCATTTATGTCAAATCTATGGCCAACATCTTATTAAATGGGAATAAGCTGAAAGTAGCTCCCCAAAGACCTGCACCATGAAAAGGATCCCTACTGTCACCACTTCTGTTCACCACAGTACTATAAGCCCTAGCCAGAGCAATAAGGAAGAGAAAGATATCAGGAAAGAGGAGGTCAAACTATCCCTGTTTGCCAATACGCCTGGATGTTAAAAGCATCCTAAAACTTCACCAAAGTACTCCTAGAATTGATAAATAAATTCAGTAAAGCTTTAGGTTATGAGGCTAATGTACACAAATCAGTAGTATTCTTATTTTTTTTTTTTGAGTACCAAGAAATTTATTTAGTTTTTGTATTTTGTTATTTAAAATTTCAGGTTAATGTGAGAGTACAAACAACCAAATCATAATATTCGAATTTTTTAGGTAGAGTCCCTCTTGTAGCAATGTTCTGCACCCAAAAGGTGTGCCATAAATGCCTGCATTGTGCCCATTCAGTGGGAGCACCCAGATCCCCCCTCCCTCTCACCAACGCTTCATTCACCCTCTGCCCAACTTAAATTAAAATGAGTTCGAATTAGATTGTCTACTGGCTTCATATTCTACTGAGGGCACTGGATATTTCCATTCTTGTGATACATTACTGAGAAGAATTTGTTTAAACTCCATCCAGGTTAATACAAAAGATGTGAAATCATCATCTTTTCATGGCTGAATAGTATTCCATGGTATGCATATACCACAGTCTATTAATCTATTCCTGAATTGGTGGAAATTTAGGTTGTTTCTACATGTAATATTACTATATACCAGTAACAATCAAGCTTAGAGTCAAATCAAGAACTCAATAACATTTGCAATAGCTATTAAAAAAAAAACAAAATACATGGGAGTATACTTAACCAAGGAGGTTAAATAGCTGTACAAGAAGGACTACAACACATTGATTAAAGAAATCTTAGATGACACAAACAAATGGGAAAAAATCCCATGCTCATGGATTGGAAGAATCAATATTATTAAAATTTCCATAACTGCTCAAAATGATCAACAGATTTATGCAATTCCCATTAAAATTCCAGTGTATTTTCTCATGAATCTAGAGAAAATAATCATAAACTTTATGTAGAACCAAAAGACCCTGAATTGTCGAAGAAGTCCTAAGCCTGCTTGAAGGCATCACACAACCTGCCTTCAAATGATACTCCAAGGCTATAGTAACTAAAAGAACGGGACACTAGTATAAAGTTAAATATACAAGGCAGTGAAAGAGAATAGAGTACACAGAAATAAAACCATATGGCTATGACAAATTGATTTTTGACAAAGCAGACAAAAAAATACACTGAGGAAAGGATACCCTATTTAATAAATAGTCCTGGCAAAAAAGTGTAGCCACATGAAGAAGGGTAAAATTGGATTCCTTATCTTTCACCATATATGAACTTTAACTCAAGATAGATTAAGGCTTACATGTAAGACCTAAAACCATTAAATTATAAAATATAAGAAAAATGCTTCTAGACATTGGCCTAGACAAAGCATTAATAACTAAGACCACAAAGGCAAATACAACAACAGCAAAAATAAATAAATGGGACTTAATTAAACTGAAAAGATTTTTCACAACAAGGGAAATAATCAGCAGAGTAAATACACAACCTATAGAATAGGAGAAAATATTTGTACACTATACATTTGACAAAGGGTTAATATCTGAAATCTACAAAGAACTCAAACAAATAAATAAGAAAAATAAATAACCTCTCAAAAAGTGGACAAAGACAGAAGCAAAATTTTCTCAGAAGAAAATGGACACTAATTATCAGGGAAACACAAACTGAAACCACAATTAGATAATACCTTATCACCTTATCAATGATCAGAATCATTGATATTAAAAAATACTAGATATCGGTATGGTTTCAGGGAAAAGAGAGCCTTTACACACTGTTGGTGGGACTGTCCACTTGTATAATCACTATGGAAAGTAGTACGAAGATTCCTCAAATCCAAGTCACTCCACTACTAGGTATCTACCCAAAGGAAAAGATGTCATTTTATTAAAAAGACACCTGTCCTTGAATGTTTACTGACACACTCTCGATCACAAAGCCGTGGAACCAGCCTAAATCCCTATCAACTGATGAGTGGATAAAGAAAATGTTTTATGTATATACACACTATGGATTAGTATTCATTCAGAAAAAGGAATAAAGTAATGTCATTTGGAGAAACCTGTATGGAAATGGAGACCGTTACCTAAGTGAAGTGTGTTTAGAATGAAAAAAAAAAAAAAAAAACAGGTACAACATCTTCTCACTTAGAAATGAGAACTAAATGAAAGATAAAGAGCAGTAATGTGCATGGAGGAGGGTGGGAGTAGAGTCAGGGTTAAAACTCTCCCTACCAAGTTCCCTGTACATTGTGCTGATGATGGATTCACTGAAGGGCCGGGTTTCAGCATGATGCAATTTATTCACATAACAAAAATCACTTATACTAACTAATTTTTTGGAAATATAAAAAAATTACTACCAAAACTCTAGGTAGAAGTTTCCTTTTTTTTTAGTAGTAACATGATTTCACAATTCTTAAATTCACAACTGCACATTGTACACTTAAAGGTATAAATATTTAGAGGACTAGTGAGAGACAGATTTCTGATTGTTGTAGAAGCTAATTACAAAAAAAGGAAAGTGATAAGTATAAACTACTGTATATGAATATTGGATCAGAATTGGAGTATAAGCGAGGACACACTGGAGCCATGAGCACAAATAAAACCAAGCTCTTTATTTCTAGGTACTGTTCTTTTTTTTTTTTTTTTTTTGAGACAGAGCCTCAAGCTGTCCCCCTGGGTAGAATGCCATGGCATCACGCTCACAGCAACCTCCAACTCCTGGGCTCAAGCAGTCTCCTGCCTCAGCCTCCCAATTAGCTGGGACCACAGGCGCCCGCCACAACGCCCACCCATTTTTTGGTTGCAGCCATCATTGTTGTTTGGCGGGCCTGGGCTAGGGATTCAAACCCGCCACCTTAGGTGTATGTGGCTGGCGCCTTAGCCACTTGAGCCACAGGCGCCGAGCCTAGGTACCGTTCTTCTCCAGAGAAATCAGTTTGTGGGGATGAAGAGACTGATTGCTAAGCTACAAAAGGTAGAAGATTCTCACATTGGGTGCTTACATTTAATCTGAGAGTGTACAGATGAGCAGGACTTAGTCACATAATTATCTAATACAAGCAGCATGTGCCAAGTCTATAAGCAGTGGCATTAAAGGAACTATATTCCTGGGTACTTACTTTCTTCCTCTGATATGAGACCTCTTCTCTGGGATCCAGCTCTATTTTGGTAGAAGAGGAGACAGGGGATCAATTTCTAATCCAGACAACCAGGATCTCAGGATGATCCTGTTATTTTTGAGCTGGTCATTTAGCCTGTTTAAAGAAAAGTGTTAGTTATTTACAGGAGTGTATTTTAATGGGTTAAATGTAATAATAACGATAATAATTCATAGGTATCTGTGTATAGTAACAACATGCCAAGCACTGTTCTTAGCACATTTTTCTGTTAAGAAATATTTGATTTTCACAATAGCTGTGAATCAGGTACTATTATTTCCAATTTGTGAGCAGGAACTTAAAGTAAAGGTAAATTAATTAGCTTATTTATAGTCACACAATAATGCTTATTTAAGATTTGAGTCCCAAATCTAATATAGAGGATGTATTCTTAATAAATTTAATTCAGTTCCCCTCTTTTCCATGTAAATTTATTCCACGTTATTATCTTTGTTGCTATTAACTGACAATTACAAAAAGTAGCTGGGAGACTATTAGTTCTCATTTCCACTTTTTTTTCTCTACAGATTTTATTCGTCCCAACTAATTGAAACCTCCAACCAGCACTGAGAGAGATCAGCATTGCTGTTATGCTACTTGCCATAAGGAAAAATTAACAGGAAGAAAGTGTGGCATTACATGACCCAGGTTCTTGTCACATACCTCTGTCTCTGTATTACTATGAACATGTAATCATTATTTTTGAAATCTCAATGAACAAAACCTTCAAATATAAATATGTGTGAAATATTTTTTTCTTGTACAAATGGAGTCACTTTTGGATTATCTTTCTTGTCCTTAGGTAAAACACTACATGTTTTCTTAATCTCCCTAGAATAGGTTTCAGAATGTGTTTTAAAAATGTGATCTAAAAAATATGGGCTTATTATAAATATACTATATATATTTCCTCTGAAACTTTAATATATATCTAAATGCTTCTATTTATCTTGAGGAGAATGTTCTTTAGATCTTTCCATAAATGTAAGGTGCAGCCACACGTCGATGTTCAGAAACTAATTTTTCAGTCTATTTCCCATATGCAGTTTTGTGAGGGTGGTTAACTGATCACTTCCCAGCTGTAATTTTGAGCTCCATTGAACTGTTATGATGTTCCATTTTAAAACAGAACATATGTGAACAAAACTGTTCCCATTATGCATGACTGATGCCCCCAATTGTGTTCTAAATTCACAGCTATGCCTCTAGTTATGAACTAATAACTTTAATTATTTTGGTAAAGTCAGATGTTTAAATCCAATCCTGTCTATTATTAAAAAGCAACTAAAATGCCAATATGCATTTTTTTCTTCAGTTTAGAGAGATCTCATAGTTAAGGTTAATATGAAATTTTTGACACTGAACTGCATTACACCTAGATTTATTACAAACACCAACACATTTAACCAGTTGTGTTAGATTTTAACGTGTTTCAATTCTCCTGGAAAACTTATTGCTTATATTACACAGAGGAATAATAAAGTTTATTTAATGTATATGCTCAAATTCACTTCTTATGTTTTTGTAAATATGTATGATAAATAAGAATATAAAATAAGAATTCTTCCTTTAAAAATAAATTCTTTTTTTGATGTTACAGCCTTGTACTATTTCACAGATTGTTTACCTTTTTTTGTTTTTTGAAAGGGGGAATTGATGCTAATTTGAGTAAAAAGTATTTGTTTATCATTCTTTAAACTTTTTTTTTTTTTTTTTTTTTGCAGTTTTTTGCTGAGGCTGGGTTTGAACCTGGCACCTCCAGCATATGGGGCCAGTGCCTTACTCCTTTGAGCCATAAGCACTGCCCATTCTTTAAACTTTTAACTGATGTCTACTCCAAATACATACTCATTAAAATAGCACAAATATATTAAAATTACATTGCCTAGATATGTAAATATTACCTACTAAATAGTTAGGTAATCTTTTGAAATCGTAAGACTAATTAAAGGTATGGAAATTACAGTAAAAAATTAACCTATAATATATATTAAGTCTTCATGATTGGTAAGGTTGAAACAACTTCAAAAAAAAACTCCTATAAAATAATTCTACTATTGACATTTCTTTGAATAAATATAGTATATTTTTGTAGTCTTAAATAATTTATGTAAATAATTACAGTTTTCTTGATACTTAAAAATTAATGTAAGACATTTAGAAAGAAAATTCACAAGTATATAAATCTTAGTCTTATACACACCAAAATTTTATACTGGCATTGTTGTTGCATTTTAGTAAAATTAGGAAAGAGTCATGAATTTTGTCTTAAAATCAACCTAAAACAGTTTAAAATGTAAAAATATGCATTCCCATACATGAGCTTTTTTATAATACAGTTTATAAATCTCCATATTTGGTTCGGCGCCTGTGGCTCAAGCGGCTAAGGGGCCAGCCATATACACCTAAGATGGTGGGTTCGAATCCAGCCTCGGCCCGCCAAACAACAACAATGGCTGTAACCAAAAAATAGCCGGGTGTTGTGATGGGCGCCTGTGGTCCCAGCTACTTGGGAAGCTGAGGCAGGAAACTCGCTTGAGCCCAGAAGTTGGAGGTTGCTGTGAGCAGTGAAGCCATGGCACTCTACCCAGGGGGACAACTTTAGGCTCTGTCTCAAAATAAATAAATAAATAAATAAATCTCTGTATTTAAAAATTGAATTCTAAATACCATTTAAATATTATTTTAAAATCCCGAATGTCATTCTTTCTCCTCATGTATTGTATTAAATAAGACCAATAACATGGTAACTTAATTATTTTTCTTTGGTAGAGCTGCTTCCTTAAGAAAAATCAACAAAATTAAGTTTGGTAAGCTCCCATCTCACCAGAACAATATGGCAAAGGACAAACTATAACTTGGACTTTATCTTACAAATGCAAACTGTGTGACCTAATTGTGCGTACCCTTATATTAATCTGAAATTAAAAAAAAAAATGAGGTTTTTCCTTTTTCTTTAGGAAATTTTTGATTTTTCTAATTTCAAATGTTTGTAAGCCTTTAACAGACAGAATTGTTTATAAAACCTATGGGAGCAGTCGCTTATACCAGTAGATGATAGGAAATATTATTCTATAAGTATTCCCCTCCCCTTTGTGTTAGACCTACTTGCCTGTAGCAGATATTCTTAGCTTGTATCAGTGTGTCTGTGTGTCTGTATGTATATAATATGATGAATTAATTTCATAAGTGAAAAAATGAGAGAAACAAAGAAAAAAGGAGAAAAGTTGAAGGTAGAGTGAGCCAGCTACAGACAGAAATGGAGGGAGTTAAAGTTCAGTATTAAAGCCTAACTATGTTCCCTTTACAAGATGCCAGGGCACATATGAAGAAAAATTAATGTTGATGAAGTGGGGGGGAGGAAGGAAAGGACAGTGGGGAGAGAGAGAAAGAGACCGATCACCCCATAGCTGGTTTAATAATAATTTGCATCCTTTATAATTCCATAAAAATTGTATATTAAAAGGTGATACTTATATTGATAATACCGAAAAACAAAGAGGGAGATCTGTGCTCTTAAACCAAGTTATTTTTCTGTTATAGAAACAAGATAAATTATTTCCCCCTGAGGATTTTTTTTTTCACATTTTGTTCCAAAGTGCATTTCTTTTTTTATTTCTCTCTCTTTTTTTTTTTTTTTTGCAGTTTTTGGCCAGAGCTGGGTTTGAACCCACCACCTCTAGCATATGGGGCTGGTGCCCTATCCTTTGAGCCACAGGTGCCACCCCTAAAGCTCATTTCAAATAAACAATTTTGGTTATATCAAAAAGTTATCCAAAGTGGGTACTGGAATTTTTAAATTGTCCATGTTGATTTATGTCCTCAGACAGAAAAATCAAGAATGATAATATAAAAGCAAATGCTGGAAGATTACACAGATTTACCAGCAGACATTAGAGGATGGCTGACAGTTAAAAGCAAAAGCACATCTTGGGCACATCTTTGATCCTGAATCTAAGGTTAAGCTGCTATGCCTGATTACCTGATAGTTCCCTTGGCAAGGAAAAATTTGTGGAGAGAAAATATCACTGGCTCTTAAGCCAATTCATATACATAAACATGATCAAGAAAAGAGACGATGTGGGTTGATGAATGACAAAGCAAAGTTTATCATAAAAAGACAATGTTTAAGTAGAGCTTTTCTCCTCAGGGTCAACTGGAAAGACATTTATCAGAATTTCACTGGTCTTGAACTGCCTCTAATAAACAAGTCAGTGCTAAACAAACAATCAGAGAGAGTGGTTAATGGACAATCAATGATTTGTCAGTCAGGGAACAAAACTATAAACATATCATTTGGCTAAACAGTCCTAGAGTTTTATTCTTAAGGGAGGGGAAACAGGTATTTTGAAGGGCTCGGTAGAACATCTGCAGCCCAGATTCAATATTAACTTGCAGGTTGGCCTCCAGTAGGTCATAAACACTAGATAAACATGCTAGTTTTATGTTAAGCATATTAGTCTGCAGCAACAAAGAGATCTATAAAATTTCAGTGGAAATTTCAGGATTGGTAAAGTCTACCAACAAAGGCCATTAAGAACACACTTTTATCTAGATAAAGTAAAAAACTGCATTTATTCAGCTTCTTGAACTAAGGGAGATGGCACCCAAGGGGAACTTAGAAGCAAGAAAATATGAACTGTCTTCTTAAAATAACTGAGCTTCTACCAGATGATTCTGAAGGGGAATTAAGAAAATGGAGGATGGTTCTTGATTGATCACTATCAAGAAATGAAGTGCAACTTTGTGACTAGTACAATAGGGCTCATATACCTCCAGTATAGCCCCATTTTTATCTCATGCATTTCTGTTAGAATATCCCATGTTTTATTTCAGCAACCCTCATAATACAGAAAAAATATTCCTTCTCTGTATTAAAATAAATGAACTTAACACTAAATTGAAATCAATAGAATTTGCTATTCAGTCTCAAAATAATGACTTAAACAGAAATACAATTTCATTAAATTGCTTTTTGTTTTATAAGTTGTATTATTATGGACATCACCACATCATTGGGCCAGACTTGCAGTAGCACGCCAGTGATGGCCAACAGCTTATGAAAATTTCTTCCTATAGGAAAAGGATTGGCTGCTGGAAAGTGTTGCACTCCATCAATATTTCACATGAAACCGAAGACCCATCTGAAGCAGCAATACAAAAATAGAGACAGGCCAGAGAGTTGGTATAGTAGAGAATTATTAATAGAAAAGTCATTTCAAATTATAAGAAAAAGTGAGAAGTGTGGGGTGTTTTATCCTCACCACTGTAAATATGAATCTCTTGAAAAATATGGCTGCAAAGAATAACATAAATATGACTTCTATAATACTGTACATGAAAAGACATCTACATATTGACACAGAGAATTCCATTATTTGAAATCATATTGTATATGAATATAGCAGTGTGGTAGGGTTTTAACACATAAGACTTTTTACATTAGACTGTTATTACCTTTTAAAAAATTCACTAAACATATCCTTCTGTTAATAAACTGAAAAACCTTATTTGAAGTTTGTGTATTTAGAAATAGTCAAAATATAAAACTGTAAGAAATAATTTGCTTAATTTTGTTATTACAACATTTTAATATGATACCAGTGCTGATCTGAAGGAAAAAAATAAAATTATCTGCGGCATATGCTCAGCAATAAATTTTGATGTTGAAAAATATGGACAGATTTTAGAGGCACTTTTGCTTCAACATTTAAAACTAAATACATAAAAAATATGTTTTCTGCAAACCAGGTTCTAAATATTAAAAAATCAACTAAAGCCATGAGATTTCTCTTTATTGATGCCTAAATCAAATTAAGACATATGAACTTAAATAATTTGCAATAAAATATGCATAAAACATAATCCCTTGAGTTAAGTTTTAATCTGAAACAACCTGAAATAAGCAAGATTACTTCCCAAAAGTTTTCTGTAAAAAATGTGGATAAATATGCTTAAACCCTGGGTAACAACATTTTACTACTAGTTCTTAATAGGGATTTTTAGAAGTTTCACATTAAAAGTTAATGGAATTTATACACAATAAATAATTTTCTAACTTATAGAATCATGTTAGCTTGAAATAATTATTTTTCCCTTATCTACCATCTTGGCTCAAAAGTTTGAAATGTATTTTCTCTACATTAAGATAGTTATTCTTTCATGTGTTACTAGGTGTAAAATATAAATGTCTTAACACAATAACTAAGAAAATGTCATGAAGGCTATGTTGACCAGTTTGATGAAAGCATTCAGTTTGTGTGTAAAACTAGCACATTGTACTCCATGATTGCATTAATGTACACAGCTATGATTTAATAAAAAAGAAAGACAGTTATTCTGTGTCATTTTGCTATGTGATTTGAAATATAAAATATTAGAAACAGGTATATTGGCCTGGGGCAGTGGCTCACATCTATAATCCTAACATTCTGGGAAACTAAGGCAGGAGAATCACCTGAGGTCAAGAGTTTGAGAACAGCCTGAGCAAAATCAAGACCCTCATCTCTACCAAAAGTAGAAAAAACAAGTTAGCTAGGCATGGTAGTACATGCCTACAGTCCCAGCTACTCAAGAAACTGCAGTAGTAGTATTGCTTAAGTGCAGGAGTTTTAGGTTACAGTGAGCTGATAATGCCACTACACTCTCTCTACCCAGAGTGAGAGAGCGAGACATTGTTTGAAAGAAAGAAAGAAGAAAAAGAAAAAAAGAAAAGGTACTTATATAATGATCTGTATATGATCTCTACTATATAGATAATATCAGCTTTATATTATAAGTACGTATATAGTAATCCAAAATATTTGATCTTATATGTCTATTGCTAAATTGAAAATAACACTTAGCATAAGCTTATGATGCAATGCAACATGTGTCTAAATCATAGCATTTGACATACTGGATATATAAAAACTCATAACTATAACTTGTTTTACCTTAAAAAAAATTGTATATGTTAGCATATGCAAAGGATGCCCAAAAAGTATTCCCATTTTAAGAAAGGAAAAAAACTGTGTTACAATTGAAATACACAAGTCACATTTGACTTCTGAATTACACTAGGTGCTCAAATGTGGAGTGTATTCATTTTTGTTATCAGTATATATTGAGTTTTACAATTTTAATACAGTTTTTTTTTCCTTTCTTAAAATGTGCATAAATTTTTGGCACCATCTATGTATATGTACATATACTTACAGACTTATTTGGAGACAAGTGTATTTTATACATAAATAAAACTGTAAGAGTTTTAAAGCTGTAAAGAATTTATTTATTTATTTATTTGTTTGTTTGTTTGTTTATTCAGAGTCTCAGTTTGTCACCCCCGGTAGAGTGCTGTGGCATCACAGCTCACAGCAACCTCCAACTCTAGCTTAAGCAATTCTCTTGCCTCAGCCTCCCAAGTAGCTGGGACTACAGGCACCCACCCACAAAGCCCAGCTAATTTTTACTGCTGTGTTAGCTGGCCGGAACAGGGTTCAAACTCCCCACCCTCGTATATGGGGCCAGTGCCCTACCAACTGAGTCACAGGTACCACCCAAAACTAAAGATTTTTAAGTCTTAAAACTGTCAGAGTTTTCCAATGCATATGTGATCAAATGGTAGCCAGAGACAAGAAACCAAAAGGTAGAAACAGTATTGTGAGGGCCCATTAGTGGCAGCAGAAGCTCAAAATCAATATAAATATCTTTAATTTCCAACAGTGAAACAGGAGCTGGGCTTATAACAACCAGTAAGGATGGTTTCCCTGGTTCAGAAAAGGTGATGATGTGTGTTTTCCTTTGCATGACAACGTATATTTTCATTTAGGTACAGAAAAGCTTTTAGGTTGTGAAAATCAGCAAGTCTGGAAACTATGATGTAACTCACAGAAACCCACTCCTGTCAATCATTTTCTGCAAACATCTAGGTCTAAAAGTCCAATTCATTTAAAAATTAATAAAAAGAAAGCAAAAATGAGCATATATCAATAAATGTATTTTGTAAATAAGTAATGTAATAAGCAGCATAAACTCATTGACCAGAAAGAAAAACTTACAAGAAAGATATTGCCACAGAATAGGGAAATACTGAGAAAGAAAGAGCTCTCCTCAACTTCTTCCATAAAGCAAATATCATCCTGATACCCAAACCAGGAAAGAATACACCAACAACAAAGAAAAATGCAGAAGACCAATGTCATTAATAAATATTGACCCCAAAATATGGAAGAAAATCTTAACAAAGAGAATTCAGCTACACAATAAAAAAATAATTCCTCATGACTAGAAGGCCTTCATCCCAGGAATGTACAGATGGTTCAACATACCCAAATCTATAAATGTAATTCACCACATAAACAGAAGTAAAAGTAAACACCAGATGACCATTATTTTGAATGTGGAATCTAGAGTGCTAGATACAAGAGAAGACTTAATGACAATTCATTTCTACTCTTTAATTTTATGAAAGAGAAAATTGAGCTAGAGATAGAAAGATAAATGTCTTTGTTTGGGATCAGAGTACTATATAGAGGTACAAAAGCATGGAAAGACAATTACTAGATTAAGTAACATAGTAAATAATATAGTAACTTCATGAAATTTATAATGTGGAAACAAGTAGGTGGAAACTAAAAAGCATGCTAAGACCACTGTGATAATTTTAATTACCAGCAGTAAGTCTTGAAAATTTGAGATACTGCATATAGTGAGTTGATATACAAAAATTAAAAGTGAGCTTATCTCTTGAACGAGAATCTGTGAGTCTGCAAAACAGTCACTGGCTTGTTTGTTGACATTATTACATCTAGATAAAGTGATACTTAGGCAAGAGTTGTTATGTGTATAGAAGTTTTAGAAATAGAATACATCAGGGTTACTTTTTCAAAATTATCTTTTTATAAGATTTTGAAAGTTTGCAAACAACAATGTGGGGCAGAGACAGTGTGTGGGAGGGGGGTATATTTTTCCTGGAAATGAGATGGAAAGCTGCTTAAAGTATTTTTAAAGAATGCAAGTATATAATCCTAAAATGTAAATCAGAATTGTGGATTGTTTTTCTTTCCTGAAACAGCTTGAATCACTCACATTTTATTGATTTGTATTGAGCTCCTGTATCCCACATAATCTTCTGGTAATCCCTAGCTGATTTGAATGTTTTATCATCTTATTTAGTAACTAATGTAAGAGTTTGGGAGAGAAATATAATTGGCACCAAACAAGAAAAACAGTTCATTGCTTTAGGTCCATAAAATGAATTCTAAACTCAGAACAATGACACAATCTAGTAATCTGTTGGAATAACATTAAAATAAATTGAAATTAATATAAAAATAAGGTGGCATTTACAGGCACTGAATTTGGTGCTTATAGTTAAAATAACTCCAAATACAACGCAAGCTTCACATAACCTTGGTCAAACTTAAGAAATAAAAACTTTAAAGGATTGAGACTTATTAAGGCTCAAGACGAATTTCTGTTTGATTTTTCTTGCCTCAAGGACGGCTTTGCCCAGGAAGATTCAAGGTTTTCAGCGTCTGAGTATTTTCCTGTGTCATTTCTTTAGAAGAAAAATTGACTGCCTCATCTGCTTTCCCTGGAAACATCTTCATAATAAGCTGTAAGACTTATATCTTAATTGAGTCTTTGTAATAAGACCGTTATTAGTGTGTGGGGAAAGTCACAGGTGATTTATTAAAGACTGCTGACTTTCTCTTGTTCTCGTATGAATTCTTTAGCCTTTCTGTTTGAGTTTGAAAGTTTCAATAAAATAAAACTCCTAATCTATGATTTTTGGTATTGGACTTCTTGAAATAGACTCTGCTTCTCATTACCAGTTGAGTTATTGATCCTTTAAAGGGCATGTCTACATGCCCTCTCTACTGGATTTCAAAAGCTCAGTGCTGTGGCTTCCCTTTGAAGTCAGACAAATCTTTGTTTAAGGGAGCGTCTGAAAGGAATATCATGCTTGCTTTGTCTTGAATAAAATTTCCTCTATGTTTATTCTGATTATTCTTCACTGTAGAACAATGGTATGCATTTATTTTTGAAAAATTCTTTTCTCCAGCTTCCTTATACACACTTTTATTGCCTTTACTGCACACAGATAAAGTCCCACTTCAGCACTAGTTAGAAGTGATTTCATGTGATAAAATGCCTAGAATACTTCAATGAAGGCTTAAATTTGAAAATGTTAATCTCACCCTGATCCTTTCTATTAGTTCTAAAAGAGAACTTATTTCTTGCTGGAAAAGGCAGAAACAAAATGGTCTGAATACTAAATTTACTAAAAATTTTATTTAAGAAATCTATTAACAGTTAAAAATATCGGTAAAAAAAAATATCAAATGTCATTGCTAAGTGACCCAGTAACAAGAATTTGGAATTTCTAAGGTTTGGTACTGGACACTTGGAGTGCTTCTTAAATTTCATTATGCTATCTGTCTTCTTTTCCATCATTTTCTTCCCTTTTCATGTTTTCAACTTAAACTTCACCAAAAAAAAAAAAAAAAAAACACTGTAAAGATTTCACATTAGATTGTATATTTCTGGGCACTACTGCCATAAGGTAACAGAGAAGTGAATAAATGTTAAAGTCAAAGTGATGGACAACAGTATAGAGTTTGAAAAATGTTTAGCCGGTCTTAAAAACAGCAGGACTTGGTAAGTTTGACTGAATATTATATATGAAAGGGTAAAAGAATAATGTTAGTGAGGCTTCTAACTTATAACCATTAAAATGGTTTCATGCTCAGAGGTCACAAAGCACACAGTCATAGCACCATATAAAAGAGAGGTTATTGAGAAAAACTTGCAATCAGATAACAGTAGAACCCATGAAACCCTGCAAACACTCGTTATCCTCCAGGTTAGGCAGGGAGATAGTTTGCATGTACCATGATCTAGTTTTTCCTGTATTTCTGGAAATTTTAAGGTTTGGTACTGGATTCCTGAGGTGTCCAGACATTGGTCTTTTGGGAAACTTATGATCTTACTAACCTGGCTCCTCTGACTTGTTCTCACACTTCTGCTGCTGCTTCTTGTGCCACCTTTCATCTTCCATCCAGTTCTCTTTAATCTTTGATGTGTTCCCATTCAGATCCCTGCCTTCTCCATTTGGTGGTCAATAGACAAGAAGTTACTAAGAGAAAACACCAGAGTTCTGGTCATCACAGAAAGGGATCTGAAAAGAGACTTCTCGTGACTTTGAGAGTCCTTGTGAAACACAGCAAAGGCACCACTCACCACTATTTGGGTACTTTCTCTCTCACAGAGCCCCAAGAATTTTAAGTAGGTTTAGCTCTAATCATTAATAGGCTCTGCCCTGAACTTAGAAATCCAGTTAAAGAAACATAAATAAATTAAAAAGTCAATCAAACTAAAGGTCTCCAAAGCATAACATTCTGACACTTAGTTGGCTATTCTAAAACTCTTTGTAAAAGAAATTTATATATCTAAAGGAAATCTCCAATTGTAAGGGCATATGTATTCACGTATGTGTATGCAACAGTTGTCTGTTTTAAATTGCACATGAACTTTACTGACACCCTGTGTGTGGGGTTAGTGGGGGGTTGTGTGCTGCATAACAAATCTCATAAGATTTCAATATCATATGTACATTTTCTATGTTTAGATAGGTTTAGATAAACGAATACTTATCAATGTGTTACAGTTGCCAATGGTATGTAGTACAGTAACATGCCATGTCAGATTGTAACATAGGAACCTAGCTGTACTATGTAAGTTTGTGAAAATAACCTGTTGTTTATCAAGTGTTGAAATCACCTAATGATGCATTTCTCAAAATGTATCCCCATCGTCAAGAAAGCATAATTTTATGTGTGTTCAAATGCATCTATATTCTAAGAGTTAATTATGATAGAAGTACTGTAATCAAACTAAATTTATTTTCATTAAGTAAATATTTGTTCTGATTCAAAGTATTTGTCTGAAAGCTAATTTTGTAGTTGGAGTATTGATGAAGAGAGCTTTGAATGAAAAAACTAATTTGTAAATATGGTGACTTAACCATTTCCTAAAGTGTGGGTGATTAAATCATTTTGTTATGCAACAATTTTTTAAAGAATAAAATAATTTTAATAGAAGGATAAAGGGAAGACATAAATTATTACATTCTGAAGCTAGATCTTGCTAGTACAATTTCATAGCTATCAGAATAGATGAATTAGAGGCTAATAATATTTGCTGTGATGTATTTTTTGAAGGTGTCCCCCAAATATGTGTTGGAAAATATGTCCAACACAACAACATTTGGAGGTGGGGCCTGATGTTTCAGTCATGGGGGCTTCACTCTCATGAATGAATCATGCTGATTATAAAAGGGCCTGATGGCAGAAGTTAATGTCTCTCGCCCTGTCTTATTCCCTTGTGGTCTACCGTGGAATGACACAGCCAGAGGTCAGTACCTTGATACCTGACTTCTCAACCTCCAGAACTGTGAGAAACAAATTTTGTTTCTTTGTAAATTACCCATCTGGAGACCCCTAACTAAATCAGAACTGTAAAGTTTCTTTTACCATGGAAGGTAACATATTTTTATGTTCCAGGACATCATGAGGAGGCCATTTTTCTGTCAACATGGAGAGACAATCTAAGTACTCAGCAATATCTCCAGAGGCAAGAAAGTCATTAGAAAACCAATTGAGTTCCTTTTCTCTTGAAATTAATAAATAGATAATAAGAAGCCATTTCACCATTTTTTCCACAGGAGGAAATCAAAAGAGAGAAAGTGTTTATTATAGACAGAATCTCATTTAATGTACCTCAGAAGGAAAATAATCCTCAATAGATGGAAAACTTGAAATGCTTAAGAGCAAAGAAATTTATAAACATATGTGTAAATGTACATGAGGTGTCCTCTTGCTGTTACATATAAAAGATTTCTTTTTTTTTTTTTTTTTTGAGACAGAATCTCACTATGTTGCCCTTGGGTAGAGTATCACAAAGTCATAGCTCACAGCAACCTCAAACTCTTGGGCTTAAGTGATTCTCTTGCCTCAGCCTCCCAAGTAGCTGGGACTACAGGTATCCACCACAACGCCTGGCTATTTTTTGATTGCAATTGTCATTGTTACTTAGCAGGCCTGGGCTGGGCTGGAACCGGCCAGGCTTGGTGTATGTGGTAGGTGCTCTAATCACTGAGGTATGGGCACCAAGCCAAGATATAAAAGATTTCTAATTAACATATTGCTCAGGTTACATGTCCAGAATGATTAAAATAAATATAAAAAGGGCTACTTAAAATAATAAGTAAAAATAGTATCCCATTGGGAAATGAAGGTAAATTATATAAAGTGTTCCTATATTATTTGGACAGAAGATCAAATATAATCAAATTTTAGCCTTAGATGAATTAATATGGTAAATTTTATAATTTTTAAAATTAATGTATAATTTCTAAAGTAAACACTAGGAAAATAAAAATCATGTAATTTATACTCTGCTATGGAAAAGTGCAATTATTAAGATAGTCAATTTTAAAAGAAGAGAAAAAAAATAAAGAACAGATGGAACAAATAGGCAGCTTAAAAAAATATTAAACCTAACTATAAATTGATTGTGAATTAGGATCAGAAAAGAAAAAGATTATCAGATGGTATAAAAAATATAAAAATCAATGATAAAAGGTAATCATAAAATTTTCATATATTTATAATTATAAAAATTCACTTCTGAACATCACATGTTGAAAATCTTGGGTCGTTACTTCTTTCCTGCTTCACTGGCATGTTTCCCACTAGAGGGCAGAGCCTCCAGTCTGCCAGCCCCACTGAGGAACTGGGAACCACCCAGGAACTGGAGAAGGGCCTGGAGCTGGAGAGGAGGCACCAGAACTGCTCAAGGAGGCAAAGCAGGGAAACCAGAGCAGAAACAAGGGAACCTGTGGATTGGCTGAAGTGTCCCCATGCTGGTACAAATGAAACATTTCTAATAAATAGTTAAGAGCACATTGCCTCCTGTAAACAAAAAGAGGGCAATACACCCCCAGACAAAGGAGGGGGGGATTTTTTCCCACTTGAGTTTTTCCCTCTGCCAAAGCTCTAGTGGTTTTTCTGTATTATTTTCTGATTCTAAAATAAATCATGGGTTCATTCTTCAAGTCCCTGAGCCCAAGGACCTACTGAATAAGAAATTCCAGTTATCATCAGTAAATAATAAAATAATAATTTTTACCCTCAGTAACTCCTGTGATACTCAGCGCCAGCCACCCAGTAGGACTTGCCCTGCCTTCTGCAACTTCATCACAGGGATGTTGGGGCAGCAGAAGAGGGGAGGTGAGAGCTGGAGAACAAGTGCATCAGAGAGGGCGAACAGTAGGGGAAGAGTAGGGCTAGTTGAGAGAGACAATAGCACAGTCTGGGCTGCTGCCGGTGCCAAGACTAGAATCACCCTTCGACCTTAGAGAACCCTCTTGTGGCTGCACTACTCCCCTCTGAGCATTTCACAAGCCCAAGGTTGATAACGGGGTTCCCCCATTCAGGGCTGAACAGGGACCCCCTCATTTCCTAGCCTGGGGCAATTTCATGTAAGTTTGACTGATCCATTCTTTAAGGATGTCATTCACCTTGCCCCTATTGAAGGGATTGTATCCATTCATTGATGCACTGATTCATCTTACCCCAGGTGAAGGGACTATATCCGTTCATCTTTTACCAAGTCCTGGCGAAATTTAATTACAAAGGACCCATGCAACTATATCTACCCCTAGACAAAAAAAAAAAAAACAGGCAGAGAAGATTTTTTTCTGACTTTGACTTTTCCCTCTGCCAGGAGCTCTGATGCTTTTCCTGTATTCTTTTCTGTAAAATAAATTTTGTCTTACCACTGATTTGTAGTCCATGGATTCATCCTCAAATCCCCAAGGGCAAGGACCTACTTAAGAAGAAGTTCTGGTGACACTGGTGATACCGGACTTTTGATTTTGGATTTCCAGGCTCTTGGTCTCAACAATTCAATGAATGAATTGATGGACCACAGGATGGACAGAAAGTTAGGTTTTATTTAACAGAGGTATTGTTACAGCTCTTACAAAGAGCTAAACCTTGCAGAGCAGGATAAGATAGGTTTTATTTAAATGTCACAGCTCTTACAAAGAGCCAAACTTCCTTGCAGAGCAGGGTATAAGCGTTTCTGCGGCAATCTGCTGAGGTCTTTGCTCTCCTGTTGTCTTTTTCTTGAAGGTCTGCTACAATCTGCCCCTAGGCTCTCTACTCAGGGGTTTATATAGGGGCAGTTGTCCAATGAGCTGAAATCTGAGCTGATTGGTTTATTTTTAGGAGAAAATAGACCAATCAGGAGCAGGATTGAAAATGGACCAATTAGGGATGCACTGGAGGAATTGCCAGTGTTTTCCCCTGCTCTGTCCAGTCTTTTTTGCTACTGGAGCCTCTGGTGGGGGGAGGAAAGCTCCCCCCCTCCTTGCTCCAGCCTGCTGGTTCCTCTGACAGCTGCTGCCACCAAGACAGAGGCAGCAGGTCCCCCAGCCCCGTTCAGCTGAGCTGGCTGGGGTGCCACTTTGTCCAGTATCACTGGGACTATGGATGTACATTTATTTGTTAATAATTATGCCATAATAATAATTTAAGTTACAAAATATTTAAGATTGTCAAGAGTTATTTGTTTTTGTTTTTAGCTTTCATTTTGTTCTTTCTTTTAACTAAGAAGCAAGAATAAGGCAAAAATCAGACCCTGAAAGATACCGTCATTTCAAGACTGATGATAAACAATTTAACAAAAAATTGAACAAAAACCTTCAGAAGCAAAGAATAGATTTAAGTTGGCTGAGGTATGAAAGACAATGAATCATCTTTCCTCTCTCCTTCTCCTCTGTTTCTTTCCTTCCTTCCTTCTATCCTGCCTCCCTTGCCTCCTGCCTTCCCTTCTTCCTTTTTTTATTTCATGTATCTATCTCCTCACATAGTTAATCTATCACCTCACATTGTTACCTGTGTGCTGTGTGTGGCAAAAATATATAAGAGCTACCTTCTTTATGTCTATGCAGGCCCTTTACCCACCCATTTTTAATTAGATTATTTGTTTCTGATATATTTTAGATTTTAACCCTGTATAGGATACCTGGTGCAAATTTCTCCTGTTTTGTAGGTTGTCTCTTCATTCTGTTGATTGTTCCTTTGTGGAAGGTTTTTTTGTTTGTTTTGTTTTGTTTAATGTAACACAGTTTGTTGAACACTGACCTTTTGTTGCCTGTGCTTTTGGGATCATGTGTCAGAACAATGACTACAACAACATCAAGGAGTTTCTTTCCATATTTTTTCTAGTAGTTTCGTAGTTTTGGTTTTCATGCCTTGTCTTTAAGGTATTAATATTATCTATTGTGAGTTGATTTTTTTGTAAATAGTGTGAGTGATTTGTCCAATTTTATTATTGTTTTCCCAACATTGTTTATTGAAGACACTATCATTTTCCTATTGTTTACAAGTAAATATTGTGGTATTCTATAAAAGAACAAGAATTGAGTAACTACACTAGATGCATTTTCATTGAATTTTTAGGAAAATATACCAAATTTAATTTAAAAGTATAGTAAGTAGTGTATTTATTTTATATGTTGGGTCACTGTTTTACAGGTGGAAGATTAGTGGCTTATCAGATAATCTACATGATCTTTTTAACTTGGTTGTGAAACAGTAAAATATCTCAAATAGAGCTAATACTGCAAATAAAGCACAAGAAATATTTTTAAAAGCAGTTATATTAGTAAATCTCTACTCTAGTGAATAAAGAAATACATTTGGGGCTATATTATTTCTGTATATGTCTATTACCATAAAATTCAATTATTTTGCATAAAGTAAGAGGGAACTGTAATAAACCAAATGTGCATCTAATTTTCATTATAGCTTACTTTTCAAAATAAAATTTTCCAGATTTCCCATTTCAATTAAGTTAAGATTTTTGTTTTTATTACTTTAATAATTATCTTAGAGTATTCATTCAAAGTTGTGCAGAACATCATTTGACAAGGAGAGTTAGTGATTAGTAAGCTACTGTATAGACTTTAAAAATTATATTTGCTATTTTTAAACTATATGCCATTTAGAAATAGCAAGTAATATGTTATCTATGTCATATCCCATCTTTTTATTATAAGAAATAAGAGCTAACTTCTAATTCTGAATTATATTTCTGTTCTGTGACTAATATGTACTTTTTATTTTTTGGCTATTTCCCATTCTTTAAATGACACTTCTTTGTGTGTGTTTTCATATAAAGACTATTGTGTAATACCACTTTTTATTTATAACTTTTTCCTACTCGGTTTGTACCAAAACAAACAAAAAAAAGTACTATTTGCTAAATGGATATTAAATAAGTGTATTGTCTTAAGAAAAAGGAAAAAACATAACCGTGAGATTGATGAAGAAAACTTAATAGTTCATATTTACTTTTTAGACTTTAGAAAAAGTACATCATATAATGGGTAAGACTAAATGTAGAACTATCTTCAGTTTAATGTAAAAATCTATAAAATCTAATAAAGAGTATTTCTGTGTAGTCTGATCCCTGGAGTCTAAAATCTCCCAAAGTAATTCAGGAAAAGTTCACACATGGTTTTTCAGCTCCTTTCTCCTCCTGAAAATACTGAGAAGGCTGTATGTTCCGACATTCCAGTGTAAACACGTAGTGAATGTTCTAGCAACAATATAGGTTAGGCCTATGTCAACTGAATCCCTGAGCAGAACCCATGTAAACCATAAGACAGCATTCCATTTTTGTTGTACACAGTCATAGAAAGCATTTTTAACCAATAGAATAGCTTATCTTGAATAATATCACACCTATCTTAATCATGCAGTCTTTACCATAGTTTTATAACTATGCACCCTTTCGTTTGCACTACCCTAACTTTTTGCTTTGTCATTTAATTTAATCAAAGGCCATTGATTACTTCCTAATTGTCTTATCTGTTTTACTGAATTGTGGATTCTTCATCTGATTGTTTTTTCTTTTTATATCAAGAATGTTCTAGTTCCCTCCTCCCCCTTGCACATCAGAAATATATTGAGCACGTAAGTCTTTAAAGCCTTTTGGGGACTTTATTAACTAGTGAGATAAATACACACACATGAAGATAACAATGGCTTTTCAACTGTGAAGCATCATCTCTTTTTATTATATTACTATAAAAGAGAAAAATATATTATTTGAATATGATAATTCACCTGATAAGTTTACATATATGTGTCTCCCTTCAACATCACATAAACAAATAAGAAAGACTTCACTCTAAGTTTAGATTTGGTATTCATTTTCTATACTTTTTTCAAATCTTTCTTTTCATATCAAATGCTCATGGCTTATTTTGGAAAATAGCAAATTGTCTTTGGTGTGCCATCTTTCACTGAAGCATTCAGAATGTATGCCTTGTTGAAAAAGTAATAGGGAATTTTCCTTATTTCATTTTTTAAGCATGGAAATACTAAGTACTTAACAATGAAAAAGGCCAAGGAATTACATAAAGCATATGTGTCTGCACATAGAGATTAGACTCTACAGTGAGTAGGCTCAGATGCTCAGGGCTTAGTGCTCAGATCAGTTTTAAGTACATTGAGTCTACAATCTGCAGTACCAATGATTTGCATGTGGAGTTCAACAGGGCATACTTAGGGTTGTCACCTCAGCTCAGGGCAACCCATAGGGTATTCACATTGTCAGGGACTTAAATTTGCACAAGGAAAATAGAGATATAAGCTGTGATTAATTAAACATAGGTGGTGATTGTATGTTTTTTTTTAGTTGTAGAGCACTTATATTAACTCAGATAAACAAAAGGTTGTGAGTGAAATTATACAGGTATGGTTCCCGACTAAGAAATGAAACACAACTCTTCACAGCATTCCAAGAAACACTAACACTTAAAGAAAAGGAAGAAAAATCAATAAGGCAGTGATTAAGAAGAATTGGTCAGAGAGGTTGGTAGAATACCTGGAGTCTCTAGAAAAGGCAACGTTGAAGGAGAAAGTGATTAGCATAATCATTTCATTACCAGAAGTCAAGCAGGATGAGCCCTGTAGTTTATTCACTGCAGTTACTATAAGGAGCCTTTATTGGTGACCTCATAAAGAGATTAAACAGAAGAAAGAGTGCTGAAGCCAGACCGAGTTGAGAAAAAAAGTGAAGAATGAAGGATTGTGCATTCTTTCAAGAAAGATGGCTATGAAACAGCGGATAGAGATAGGCTTACATATGTAAGGGGGGCTTTCAGGGAGGCATTGTTTCTTTTTGTATTTAAGATGTCAGATTCTTAATAACCTTTAAGTAATACTAGAAATGAACCATAACAGAAGTAATTGAATACACAGGAGAGTGTGGGACAAATGAGAGACAGTCCCCTGAAATCAGGGGACTTTATGCGTTTCCTTTCTTTCATTCTTAGATATGCTCATTGTGACTTTTAGTCTTCAGTTTTAACCATCCCCAGTTTATACAACCTAGTGCTTAATCATCATCCCTCTGAGACTTCCCAAAAGCCCTTCCATGGCTCTGATCTCCCTGCTTTGTATTTCAGTCTTGACTCTCCGTTTGTCTTCTGGGCATTTCCATTTCAAATTCAATACATCTAAAAGGTATCTCTTCATTCTTCAATCAACTTTCCTCCTCACTCCTTCTTTTGTAATTTGCTCAACACCTCTTCTCTCACAATTCTTTCTTATGCATTCCTTTATAATCAAGTATTATTTCTACCCTTAACCATACAGTCTTTGTCATTGACAAAGACCCCTGCATTTTGACTGCAGCCCCTGAAAAGGATTAATTCTAATTTCACAGAATGAAACCCAACATTCTTTCCTAACCTAACCTTCTGCTTGGACTACATGACCTGTAAATTTTCTCCCAAACTAGTTCTGCCTGATTCTTGAAGCTGACTTAAAACATTGCAATAAAAACTATATAATTTCATAGATCTCCTTTATGAATGAAAAAAAGGATAATTAAACTAACAATTGCCTTCTCTCTAAGGGAACTTAGGAAATGGAATTACCATTTCCTTTTTGATTTAACTCTTCTTAATTAGTCTTGTATGGTATAGGTATATAGAGAGATTACATTAGATGTAACTAAATATAAATTTTGATTTGTTTTCACCAAAAAGTGCTGATAATTTAACTGCATTAGTTTAGAGCTATTCAGGAAATCATAAACTGTGAGTTCCCTCAAGATAAGTTTCCTACTGAAATAATTCATTTAATAAAATATCCAAAAGCAATTAAATATCAATCTAATGAAATTATGTTGTTAGTTGAGCTCATGACTAAAAATATCTCAAAGCCATCTTTGTTTAGAGAAGGAAAAATATTATGTGTCATTATTTTGGTAAAATTATTTTAGTGAAAGATGTGACCAAGAGTCTCCAGTTCACTCCAAAGACCTGGTGGTCATCTGGTAGCAGCCCAAAGCACAGAGCTGAATATTCAACTGCAAGCATTTCGAAATAAGATATAACATGCATGCTTTGCATGAAATTAGAATTAATCTTTTTAGGAGCTACAATCAAACTAGCTGTTTTTTATTCATTCTTGCATTCATTCATTTACATATTTACTTATTAACTACACAGCAGATATTCTGTTACCTACAAAATACATTTAGGCAAAATATTTGATAAAATAAGGTGTCGATATGCTCTACATTTGTTTTGAGGAGTAAAACAATACATTAAATGTTGCGCAGAAGTTTTAAAATGAGTATATCATTCATAGTGTTCTATGCATATATTATTTTCATTTTTTAATTAACTAAAGTAAGCAAGTTTTTATTGATTTTTCCACTATGCATCAAACATTTTTTTTCAGCATTAAGGGCAAAAATAATAAAGAACTATTTCATTGCCCTCTTTAAGCTTATGTTCTGATGAGAAAAATTAACTATATCTGTACAACATGAATGAACAGAAACATATATTTTATCATATGTGAAGTTCTTTTCACTTATGGACACACAAAATACGATATTTGCATGTAATATTATCTCTACACATAAAACAATTTTTTTTTATGTTATACAGATCAGAAAGATAGAAAGAGAAGATGTAAGGACAGAAAGAGATAAAAAATATTGTGTCTTTCCTCCAAAAGCCATATGTTATTTGAAAGCATTGAAATACCCAGTTAAGATAAGACGTGTAAAAGTTTGTCTCACATAACAAGAATCATGATTAGGTTGTTTCCTTCCTTACTAAACCTGGTTTTTTTTGCAGTTTTTGGCCAGGGCTGGGTTTGAATCCGCCACCTCTGGTCTATGGGGCCAGCGCCCTACTCCTATGAGCCACAGGTGCCACTCTAGCTGTTTCTTCCTATTGGTGGCTTAGTAAAGTAGGGACAGGATACTGACAGTTTCTAGCTGTAAGGAAGGTAAGGAATTTGAATATTTAGCTTTTACAAAATTTAAAAAAAAAGAAGAGGGAAGTTGGGATTGAATGTTGTATTAAATAGGGTGCCACATAATCAGACCTTGCAGTTTTGTTTGGAAGTGATTTATATATGAGGTTTCCTTTGGAAGTGATTTATATATGGAAGTAGTTTAATAGAGATAGAGTGTGAGACAAAGGAAGAAAGCTAAGCAAAGGTGCATCAAGTCTGGTACCCCAGTGAATAATTCTCACTCAGTGACACAAAGCATCTTTGGAGCCAGTAGTAGGATCACACCATTGCCATGTTTGGGACAGAAGGGCAGAAATATTTATATTCCCACACATACTGGTCATTGGTTCAGGACAGCTTCCAGGAGGGAGTATTGCTCAATCAATTCTGGGTCTCTATATCTGAGACCTAGCAGCCTGGAGGAAGCCCTTGGAAATACAAGATGCCCATGCTGGCTTTTGGAAATGAAAGCACACCATGAAAATGGTAAAGGGATCCAGGGGAAGACTGGCAGGATGCCTATATCATCTGTTACAGGTGCTGAGTGAGCTAAACTACATTGTGCTACAGGAGGTCAAAATAAACAAACATAAAAGTTAAAATAATAGTGAAAGGAACAATACTAGAGATAACATAGCATTCTGTAATTGAATCAATATATTTGTGAATCCCACACATCATGCAAAATTTATGAGGGCCAGATTCATTAGGGCAATTTTGTATATTCACTTATATATTCATGTCCTATCAAGTTTTTCAAATACATAAAGTAGAATTTGATGAAAATTCTGTGTAATCATTCTGAGAAATGGTAATTTACTCAGAACCCTGAGATAGAGGAATCTAAGCGGAATGAAAAAAAGGACTTTTCCCAGTGAAAAATTAAAATTATTGTTAGGACTTAAGAATGTTCATTGATTATTTTTAAATAGGCACAGATATTACAATCTTGCCTATTTATAATTGCCTTAATTATAATCTTGTTTTACTGACTAGAAATTCCACTTGAGAAAACATGGCTTGAGAAAATGGAAAAGATACTTTAGTTAAAAAATTCCCCTATTTTACATATCTTTCTGCTTATTAATTTAACTAAAGGGAAAATAAACTCTAAACTTGAAAATAAATTGGTAAGGAAGTTATTAATAATAATTTACTTATAACAAGTTCAATAAATTATTTCTTCTAATCTACTTATAAAGATAATCCTCAAGTACATTCCTGATAAATAAATCTCCTCCCACTTTAGAGGAGAGAGTATTTCTTATTATGGCAGAACTTAGCTACTTTATATAATCAGTTAATTTGTTCTCACTATTGACTTTTAAAGCCCTTTGAACAATTTCAGTGTTGCCGTTCATTGTGTTAATCGCGTTCACTTGAAATGAAAGAAGCGTCTAAAATAATCTATTGAAGCAGAAAATTGCTGTAGCTATCCTCTCCACTGTTATGTACAAGTACCCAGATGCTTGCTACCATTTTACCCCAAAGAAGTGTCTGCCGTTGAAGGTCTCTATTGAAAGGGGAGAATCCTACCTCTACATTGAGTTTTACCTTTTGTATCATTGCCTTTCCTCCTAAACCAAATAACATCAAACCACAAAATATTAAATATGATAATTCCCTATTTTTTAATGAGAAAGATGCATTGAGTTTTTGTATCATTTAGAAACTGAAATAAAAAATACTCAGTCCAAACTCCCACAGAATGATGCTGATACTCAGTAGAATTTTTGTTTCACTCAAAAAAAAGTTACCATTATTTTCCAGAAAGCATTAATCAACTCTATGCATCAGATGGATATTTATATGAGTGTTGAACTGCACTTTTTAGGAATTCTGTCTATAAAATAGGGTGGATTTCTCTTTTATATTTCTGCCAATTCAACTAGTATAGTCATTCCCCCTCAGCTTTGTGTGACTAACCTAAACACAGTTTTTTTATTAGTTACTTCTTTAACCTTTATTATGGTAATATACACAGAAAATAATTACTTGAAAAGAATGTATCTCATAACAAGAAGTTTCGGAATATTGTATAAATAACTATAAAAGTGCAATTAACTTTCCATGATAACCGTGTTCCCAATCTTGCTTATGTGTTTCCATTAGCATTATCTTACCATGTTCCTTGAATCAATTGTTGGACACATTCAAAAATCATTACAAAAAGATTGGTGATTATGAATTTCAATTTAAACACTGTTTGATATAATTTATACTTCAGAATATAGCTATAATTCATGAAGGCTAAATGCTGAAGATATAATCAAATGCCATTTAAGGAACTTTTGAGCAATTGTTTTAACTAACAGTTATCATTGAGGTAAATGTTAAAGTTTGATTAATTGCACTTTGAAAAATCTGTGTTAGAAAGTGGAGACATCTAGTGTATCTCTACAACATTGCAGTTAACATTTCCCATGGGCTTGGTTTTATATAGTTTGTGTTGATTAGGTCAGATAATCTTCACAGCAATTCTATAAATAGCCACAGAATTAACACATTTGAGAATCATTCTATTTAAGATAACAGTCGAACAATACCATACTTACAAAATGTAACTATTCTTCAGTAGCTGATAATTACTAATGAGTATGGCTGTCAGATACTGAGAATTGCAGTAAAAAATAAATTATATTGTTGAGATGGCAAAGAGTTAGAAATCAGAGATCCCATATTATTAAGCTCAGTATGATGCTAATATACTAGGTTTTTCCTTTTTAAAAATTAATACAAATATACTATAAAGAAATATAACATTTACTGTCATGCTAAATTTAGGCATTTGACCACAATACTATGCTTCTTACCAGACTTACCTTTTCTATAAAACCATAAAACTTAGCTAATAATAGAAAAAAACTTTCTTCAGAATTTGGAAACTGTATAGTATAGAATTTTTTTTTATTTACACCAGCTTTGTTGAGAATAGCTAAAAACTAATAACGCGTCAACAAGAGGATGGCTAAACAAACTGTGGTACATTGATACACAAGAATACTTACCCGCTGATAAAAAAGACACTTTTCCCACTCCGTTCACTACCCAGTACATTTCCCATCTTAGCTCTTCCCCTCATCCTCCCACCCCGACCATCCCACCTCTTCAACAGTGAGAAAAATCTGTGTTAATCCCCTTGACCCTCCAACGGTGTGCCATTCCATCAGTAAAACAGACCAGGGCAAGTTGGTGCTTTCTCTAGTTTTAGCCTCTCCCTTATGTCACTCCAGTAAGTGATAAAATAACTCTTTCATTTGTGTCTTGCCGCTTTGATCAACTACTCAGACATTCAGGACCTCAGATCTCTCTTTCAGCCCAGCTGAGCTCCTGACACTACACACATAGCTGAAAGACAAAGATGAAAAATATCACCACCACCACAACCTAGTGAATGATTGTGGCACCAAGAACTCTCACAGATTGCTGGTGGATTGCAAAATGGCACCACCAGTTTAGAAAATAGTTTGAGAGTTGTTTTTCATTTGTTTTTTTCAGTGTTAAACAATTATTTGCACTTTGATCTAGTAATTATGGATACATAGCTAGGTGTTTGTGTGAGAGAAATGAAGACACAGCTAATTACAAGATTTATACAAAAAATCTCGGTAAAGAAATTCAGATTTTCATTAATGAGAGGATGCAGAAACAAATTGTGTATACATGTAGTAGAAGACTATTTTTTATCGATAAAAAATGGACTATTAATACAGATTGGATGACTCTTAATGCATATGATAATAGAAAGTACTGAGGCACCAAAGTCTAATAGAATATTGGGGTGGAACCTGGTAGCTGACACCTGTAATTCTACCAGCCTGGGAGGCTGAGGCAGGAGGATTGCTTAAGGTCATGAGTTCAAGACCAGCCTGAACAAAGTGAGACCCATATCTACCAAATATAGAAAAAGTAGTGGGGTATGGTGGCATATGCCTATAGTCCCAGCTACTCCTGAAGCCGAGACAGGACTCCAGAAGTCTGAGGTTGCTGTAAGCTATGATGATGCTGTATCACTCCAGGCTGAACTATAGAGCAAGACTCCAGCTCACAAAGAAAAAAAAGATTACATAATATAACCTTTTATTTGCATGTAGTTTTAAATCTGGCAAACATAATCTTTAGTGAAAGAATTTAGGCAATTATTTGCCTATGGTAAAAAAAGTTTAGATTGACGAGGAAAGCACAGACTGAACTCTTCTGGGTGGGTGAAAGTGTTATGCTTCTTCGTAGACTCCTGTGACATTTAAAATTTGTGCAACTTGTATGCAAACTGGACCTCAAAAAAAAAAAAACATTATTTCCATATGTTTTAACCTGTGAAACTTAATAGACCCTGAATCTAAAAGATTCAAAATAATACCTATATATTTTCTTTTCCTTATAAAGAGGAATTACAATCACTACCAGAAATTATATTCAGGTACTAATGAATTATAATTTCATAGCTATTTGACTATATTCATAGCTATTTGAGTTTAACTCCGAATGCACCAAACATACTTACTTAAAATATACTAAATATAAATTTTTCTGTAGAAATAATTTCCAAATTCTTTCTACGATGTAATGTTGATGTAACTGTCAATTATAAAGACAAGTTACAATGCAAAGATATTTGAGTTGATCTTGACTAAGATTTTAGGTTTCCTATTTGCACCTGCTATTTGGCAATATCTGGTGTATGTACACCAAAATTTGTATTCTTCCCATGGTAAGATTTTTAGAACTGGCTCTGGCTCACTGAGTCCCACTGAATATAAAATGCTATCTAAACTTGAAGCATCAGTGTTAGAAATACAGCCAATAAAAAAAACTGGGACTAACACCAAAAAACCATAGAGACGCAAATTTTGCAATGACTGGTTCATGTTTCATTCAACAAAAATGGAATAAAACTTTAAAGACAAATATATTTGTTCAGGTATTAGACATCAGCTTTTTAATTATTCAAGAACTTATATTTGACTGCAAATTGATCTTCTACTTCCAAAATATAAGCAATCATTATCAAATATAATATGTACATGTTTAATTCCTGACATCTGCATTTAAAATATATGTTTAATTTTAAGTGAGTCTGCATGTGTGTGTTTGTGTGTGTGTGTGTGTGTGTGTGTGCAGAAGGATGGAATTTGTCATGTTAGCTTAGCTAAGTGAAAACTGTATTCGGCTCTATCCCTACTACACTAACAGACAGATTGGAGGCACCTGGCAACAACTGCTTTTGAAAGAAATTAAAAATACATTATTTCAAATACAACTATATACAATTAAACAATTCAATGCAATTTAGTATTCACTTCATCCAATATAAAGGTATTTACTGTGACCATTAAGCAAATAGAAAGAGGCAAACAGTAAAATTCTGGGTCTCACACCTGCTGTTTATGAAATAGGTCATTTGTGTAACATGTATGAATTAATTTTAATACTAGTTTAAAACTACACTCATATATATATAAACTGTGTTAAAAATAACTTTTTAATAATTAAAACTAAAACTTTCAAAAACCATGCAGATTGTTTTTTTTTTCTAGAAATCTACAACTGAATCTAAAACTTATTTCAAAGTGAAGGAAATAGAATATCTAGAACAATTTTGAAAAAAAATAAGAACGTTTAAGGACTCACATGACTTTCTTTCATGATTATTATAAAACAATGCTAATTAAGATGAATGGTATTAGTGAAAAGATAGATATGAAAACCAATAAAACCATATATAAACTCCAAGAATACTCAGCATTGATCAACTGGTTTTTAATTGATACATCTTACTTTTAGTGCAGTTAAAGTTGCATAGAAGAACTGAGCAGATAATGGGGAGTTGAGACATCTCCGACACACCGTGGTTTCCCTATTATTATGAATATATGGAATAGCTTGCATAAGTATGGTATATTTGTTATAACCAAGTAACCAATATTAAATAAAGTCTATAGTTTACATGAAGGCTCACTTTTTGCTTTATACAGCTCTGTGAGTTTTGACAGTGTCCTGTGTCCAACAGAGTATCATGAAAAATAATAATTTCACTGTCCTAAAACTCCCCTGCCTCACCTTTTGCAGTCCTACTCTGTCCTCTGCGTCAAGCAACTCCTGGCTTCTGCTGATGATTTTACTGGCCTGCACTTTTGACTTTACCAGAATATCTATCACATATTTGAAAATACAGTCCGTAGCTTTTCCGATTGGCTCCTTTCACATTGCAATGTGTCCTTAATCTTCCTACATGTTTGCTTGTGGCTTTCCAACGTCTTTATTTTTATTATTATGTGATATTTCACTGTATAATAATCAGTTTATTTATCCATTTACCCATAGAAAGACATCATGGTTGCTTTCAGCTTTTGGACAATGAATGAATAAAGCTGCTATAAAAATTTATGTGTGGGGGCAGCGCCTATGGCTCAAAGGGGTAGGGCACTGGCCCCATATGGCGGAGATGGCAGATTCCAATCCAGATCCAGCCCAAAACTGTAAAAAAAAAAAAAAAAAAGTATGTGTGGGCAGCACCTGTGGCTCAAAGGAGTAAGGTGCTGGCCCCATATGCCAGAGGTGGTGGGTTCAATTCCAGCCCTGGCCAAAAATTGCAAAAAAAAAAAAAATTATGTGGAGTTTTACATAGACATACATTTTAAATTCAATTCAGTAAATACCTATGGGCATTACTGCTGGTTCTAATGGTAAAACTAAGTTTACCTTTACAAGAATTTACTAAACTGTCTTCCAAAGTAGCTGTATCACTATACAGAACCACCACCAGCAGAGAGAGAGAGTTCCTGGTGCTCCACAAGCCTGTGGCATTTGGCAGGGTTTGTGTTTTAGATTTTAGCTATTGCGATATGGTGCAGTGGTGTATGATCATAAGCATCTTTTTGCAAGCTTATTTGAGATCTGTATGCCTTTGGTGAAGAGTTTGTTCACATTCTTGTTCATTTTTTTCATTGTTGAGTTCTAAGAACTCTATATTTTATGCACAGCTCCTAAGACAAAAACCGGATCAAAGTGTAACAAAAAAAGATAATTGGGATGATATTTATAAATATTTTCCCCTAATCTATCTGGTGTTTTTATTCTCTTAAAATTACTTTTTATAGAGAAAGGGATTTTTTTTTGATACTAATAAATTCCATCATCAACTTTATCTTCAAGGATGTTTTTAGTAGTGTATCTTTGCCAAACTCAAAGAACCTAGATTTTTCTCCTATGTTTTCTTTTAGAAGTTTATATTTTTGCATTTTACATTTATGTCTAGATGCATTTTAAATTATTTTTTGTGAAAGGTATAAGATTCAGGCTTGAATAAATCTGTTTTACATATCATGTCCAATTCTTTAAGCATTATATGATGAAAATGTGTTGAAAATGAAATTGGCTGGATACAGTGTCTCATGCCTGTAATCCTAGCACTCTGGGAGGCCAAGGCAGAAGGATGAGGTCAGGAGTTCAAGATTAGCCTGAGCACAAGTGAGAGGCCACTACGATTAAAAGTAGAAAAACTTCACTGGACATTGTGGTGAGCACCTGTAGTCCTAGCTACTCAGGAGACTGAGGCAGGAGGATCAATTGTGCTCAGGAGTTTGAGGTTGCTATGAGTTAGGCTGATGTCCCAAAACTCTAGTCTGGGCAATAGAGTGACTTTGTCTCACACACACACACACAAAAAAAAAATCATTAATAATTAATTTTGAAAGTTTAAAAAATAAAGAAAAAAAGAAAGTGACTTTGTTTCCAACTCAAAGAACAGTAGAGTGTGTTTGTGTGAGTCAATTTTGAGCTCTCTGTTCTCGTTCATTGATCATTTGTCTTTTTTGTTTTTTAAATGATGCCATGCTGTCTTGTCTAACGTAGATTTATAGTACCTCTTAACGTATTTCTTTTCTTTTGTATACTTTTTATTTAATTTACTTATCCTACCTTTCTTAGGTGGCAGCTTCAATTGTTAATTTTATGTCTTTTTTCTTCTTAATGTATACATTCAATTGTATAAATTTTTCTCTAAGCTATGTTTTCATTGCATTCTACAAATTTTGATAATTTGTGTTTTATTTTCATTTAGTTCAAAATATTTTTAATTTCTCTTGAGATTTCTTCTTTGACCTATACGTTATTTAGAAATATGCTGTACAATGTCCAATTTTGGGAGGATTTTTCTGATTTTTTTAATTTTGTTTTTTACCTGTATTTTAATTACATTGTTGTCTGAGAGCAGACATTGTATAACTTCTATTCTTTAAAGTACATAAGATGTATTTTATAGTCTATAATATAGTATGTCTTGGTGAATGGCTCATGTAAACTTACATATTCTGCTGTCATTGGAGGTGCCCCATTAAATATATTTGATTAATGTCATTAACTTCAATAATCTCCTTACAGGTTTCTGTCTCCTGGATGTGTTCACTTATGATAGAGGGTTTATGCCCTCTAATTTAGCTATAAGAATAGTTTCTTCTATTTCTCCTTGAAGTCCTATCAGTTTTGTCTTACACATTTTGACACTTTATTATTAGGCGCACACCTTTTAAGCATTGTGGTCTTTATGGAGAATTAATCCTTTTATCATTATATAATAGCTGTCTTTATCCCTGATAACTTTCCTTACTCTGATGTCTGCTCTGTCTGAGATTAATGTAGTAACTCACTTGCTTTTGACTAATGTTAATGTGGTATATTTTACTTCATTTCTGTTTCATCAATATTTGTCTTTTCAGTTTCTTATATACAACACACAACACATAGTTGAACACTCTGAGTGTCTCCGTCTTTTCATTAGTGCATTTAGATCTTTGGAAATCAAAGTGATTATTGATACAATTGGATTTAAAATCACATTTGTTACTCTCTCCCTTTATCTTTATCACCTTTCCCTCCTTATTTTTGTCTTTTACTCTTTTGCCTTTCATAGTCCTAATGGAGCATTTTATAAGATTCCATTTTATCTGCTGCAATCTCTCTGCTTACATTTCCTGTCTGTGCTGGCATGCTGCCTACTTTGCATATTCCTTCCCCCAGAATATTGATCATAGTTAAGTTTAAACTTTCAGTCTGATAATTCCAATGTCCCTACAATATCTAAATCCAGTTATGATGCTGCTGTGTTTCTTCCAACTGTGCTTTTTGCTTTTTAGTATGCCTTTTACTTGCACTGGGTAACAGGAACTGCTGCAAATGAACCTTTACTAACAGGGTGGGAAAGTGTGGGGAGGGGAAAAGTGTTCTATTCTCTTGTGATTAGTTCTTGGACTTTTACTGAGCCTCTTCCTTTTAGGCTGTGAACTTCACAAGTGTTTCTTAGCTTCTCCTCCTCACCCCCCTCAGGTGGGACAGGGTGGCTGGAGTGGACTGGAAGTGGACGTTTCCCTCCTCCCTGGAGAAGGCCAAAGGGTACTGAAGTTGGGTATTTCCTTCCCACCAACCAGTTCAGTGTTGATAGGCTAAGTTCAGGCTTCAACCAGTTCAGGCTAAGCTGTGCTTAGTTTCTACTGAGGACAGACCTCGTTAAGAACCGAATGCTTCATTGTATTTCAAAATGGTTCCTTCTCCCCTTCCATTGATAGAGTATCAGGGACTTTGTCTCTGATACTCACTTCCAGAAACAGGTCAAGCTCCTGAAGATAAAATTTACAAAAGTATCTCAGCTCTCCTACAATTCAATCACCCTGGAGTTTTACACCTCAGCATTGTCTACACCAAGCCTCCAGAAGTTAATCAGTAAAAGTTAAGGTTTTCTGCCTGGTCAGTGATTCTTATGGAGGTTTGCAATTTTTTGTATTGTTTTATTTTTTTGTCTAGTACTCTGTGTTTCTCTGTATTTACCTGACTGTCTTTCCATTTGTGGGGGGGAGGGCAGTATGTGTGTGTGTTTCTGTAACATTACTTTTCTTATAGTTCTAAGAATTGTTGATTTATCAGTTTGTTCAGTTTTATACTTGTTAAGATGAAGTTAAGATGGACTTCCAAACTTCCTAAGGGCCAGACAGCAATTCCCTCTAGTACTTGCTAATAATTTCTCCTGGCATAGGGACTTAAATACCAATCTTTCTAACTGCAGAGACATTTATTGTTTTTACTTAAAAACATGTAAGAAATTTCTCTCTTCAAAACAGCAAGTTCACTCAAACTTATTACTGCGGAAAATGTTAAATTTACACAAGTCCACTTGAGACTGAATGCTGCTAGTCCTCTGAGAAATAAATCTGAATCTGAAATCACAATATCACTATCTAAGGAAATAATATCATAAAAATAGCATCTAGAGGCTGGGTGCCCATAGCACAGTGGTTAGGGCACTGGCTACATACAATGAGGCAGGTGCGTTCAAAGCTGGCCTGGGCCTGCTAAACAATGACAACTGCAATCAAAAAATAGCCAGGCATTGTGGTGGGCACCTGTAGTTCCAGCTTCTTGGGAGGCTAAGGCAAGATAATCACTTCAGTCCAAGTGTTAGAAGTTGCTGTGAGCTGTGACGCCATGGCACTATACCAAGGGTGACATAGTGAGAATCTGTCTCAAATAAATAAATAAATAAATAGCATCCTGTGTGATCATAAGTCATCACTCACAAATGCATGATGCAATAGAATATAGTTATAGTAGCTTATCTGCGTAAAAGAATAGACTATTTATTCATTTGTACCAGAAATAGAATTGTTTGATAATCCAACTAGAAATACCTGTGTGTGTCTATATGCACATAGATGTTTGCATATGTTTGCATATATACACACTCACATACTTACATTGTATACTGCATCTGTATATTTTACTTTATACCAATAATAACTCAATAAAATATGATTTTAAATTATTACATGAAGTTACTGGAGACATAACTGAAATTTAAAATAATTATATACTAATTTTTTTAATGCTGTGTAGTGTAAACTGAAGACAGCCAATGTCAAGTAGACACCTACAGAAAGAGGTTTTAAAGGCAGAGGAACTTTGACCAAGGCCTTAAAGCAGGTGAAAGATAGGATTCTACCTATGTGTAGATGAGGAATATACGATTTATAAAAAATAATAGAAATTTACTTAAATTCTCATGATATGTAAAAAAGAGATGTTAACCCTATACTAGGTAGGTGCTTATTATTGGCAGTTGAAGACAAAATAGAATTAAATATCATAATTTCTTAAAGATCTTGTTTAATTCACTGTACTTAATGCAGTAATTAAAAGCAAGGTATCTGAAAGTCTGATGACTTGATATTAAGTCATTGTTTTGAATTCCCAAACTCTGTGACTTCGGAAAATCATATTTAATCTCACTAAGCCTTAAGTTTCTTATTTATAAAGTGGTAAAGACAGTAATATGTACTTTCGAGATTTGGGGTGAAGATTCAATGACATAAAATATTTAAACTACGTAGCACTGAGTTTGCTGAAAAATAAGATCTCACAATTTTTAATGGAAGCCAAACACTGTTATATTGAAAGAAACGTTTACTACGATAGTCTATGCAGTAATAAGATGAAGCTGTATTTTTAAACATTTTGTTTCACAATACTTTGCTATGCTGGCAAATTACAAAGTTAGCACTGGGAAAGGAAAGGTAAATAATTTCCTCATTAAGTACAGTTCACATCAATGAAGAAATAAATTTAAATAGAAACTCTGATAAGGTCTCCATGACATATCCAAACTACACATGTGCTCAGTGGGAGGAGAAGACTTTTCCTTGATTAATGATATTGAGCCTACATTCATCAAAGTCCCTCTGCGCATTAGCCCAGTCCTATTGTAATAAACAATAGTTTCAAACTACTATAAAAAATAAGAATAATGAAGAAAATACAAACATTAGATGCACCAAGTTTCACTGAAAGGACATCTAGAAAATGATTTGACATCAATGTTGCTATTTGAGAAAACAAACCAGCCACTCTGCATTAACACAAGGATTTAGATAAAGGAGTAGTAGATTTAAACATTTTCCTAAGAACAAAACACTGGTCATTTGCAGACAGGACAACAAATGGTACAGACAAAATTCATGGAGGATTCTGGTGTCTGAAGTTACCTATACAGGAAAGCTATTCAGATGTATAGAATACCAGCATCTTTGACATTTAAAGAAAAAGATAATCATTGCTTTAATTAAATGAAATCCAAATGAAGTCTAGGAAAATATACAGCTGTTTCATGACACAAATTATTTAGGAATATGGTTTGTCCTAATAGAACTAGTGTTTTCCTCCAACTATTTTTATGTTGCTTCTCAAAAACAGATTGCTGAATGGATTTACTGATTAACAGAAGTCTCAATAGGCCAACTCTACAAAATAACAAACACACGGTGAAAAAAAAAAAATGGAAGAGTAAATTGAGTTTGAATTTTCAATGATACACTTATCAAACTTTGGAGATAGTTAGCCATATGCCAAAAAAATCTGTGGATTCTTTATAACATTAATAAAGTCACACTCAAATAACATGATCTCATTGAAATTATCACTTAAGCTCTTTTTTCCATGCATCATTATATTTCAGTGCCCATTAGAGAGAACCCGAATGTCCTTGCTACCGTTCACATAGCACATTTTATAGTCATGATGAAAAAGTTATATGGCCAGTGGAAGACCATGTCCTGAACACCAGCTTTCATCTCTCTGCTTTATTAATAGATTGGAAGCTAGGCTTATTCTAATGCATTAGCAGAATCTCAGAAAAATGTACGTTACTGTGCAGGTGAATTCGTACAGACTTTTATAACAATTGAAACCTCTTTATAGGCATATTCATCCATGTTCTCACTGATAATCTATCTCTGGGGCTCAAAAGAGATTTTGGTTAAACTATAGAGGGTGGATTAGATCTTTGAAAGTGTGAATGTAAGACTTTTCTACATTTGCTAAACTGCTTTGTCATAGACATGCCCAAATGACTCTCACAAGCTTTATTATTTACTGTGCATATACCAGAGACTTCATGCTATAAATATGGCTGCTTCTGCCTGAAGCTAAGATTCTACTACTAGGCATGCTACTCGATCACTCCATAAGTACCTCAGCCAGGAAAAGGCCTAAGACCTGTGACATTAAATTCCAGGTGATTTGGAAGGCACCTCGGACTCCACCATTATTTCTTGACAATGTACATCTTTTAAATAGTATGTGCAATATGTACCTTATTTGAGTTAAATGAGTGCCACTTCTATCCACTGATATTAGATGTACAAAAATAGGTATATAAACAGAGAGCTCTTCTTTGATGTCAGAGCCACGAACGCCAAGTAGGTCTGTAGTAGATCACTGCTGCTTAGAGAGTATCATTTGTAAAATCTTGTTGAGCTATATGCTGATGATTTGTGCAATTTTTCTAGTGTCACTCATATTGGATAATAAAAATATTTTCTGTTATGTATCAAATGCCCTGTGATTCTCTTTAATTTCTCCACTGTGCAGTTCCTTTCTCTACAAAACAAAACTATTTTTTACACAATTTTCTCTCATAATTGTTTAAAATATCCTCACGCTTTAGTTTTCTTTCTTAGCCCTCTATTTTCTTCCTGTGAATTGCTTTCACTTATTTCACTTAGTGCAGTCTGTATATTCTGTCTGTACTTCCTCTGCTGTCAGATTTTAAGTGCCTCGGCCACCTGATATTTAAATTCATCACACTCAACTTGTGACTATCTTATTTACTTGGACTAGCAAACCTTATACTGTTAGTTCTGACCAAGTTACTTAGCATCAGATTACTTTTACAAATGTTGCTTATTTTATTCATATTTTATAAGAAGGTAACAGATTATAATTCTTGGGGGAAATACTTGTGTAAAAGACGGTTCTCTACTCACTCTGGGATATGTAAGTGTGAAAGGACTATGCTTCTGATCCTAAACGTATTTCTTTGTATAAAGCACAGAGATTAAGAGTTTTACGTCTACTCTGCTTCTGTTCAGGGATGCCCTAGAGCAACTGACACTGAGCTCACTGTAGGTCTTTATTTCAAATAAAGCCTGAATCTATTAAGAATGTCATTAATCCTATTCATAAAAAGGTGCAAAACAGGTAGCACAAACTGTCAGTTTTCTACTTCTCTCTCCTTGGCTATACCTGAGGTAGTTTGCAAAGATCTTTTATACATGCTAACAACTTCCTGTGTTACTACTCTAGTGAATTGTCTGACCATGGGGACCTGCTCCAAGTGCAAGAAAGTCAATTCCTCTCTAGGTGTTATAGATAAATTGTTCAATTCCATGCCACTCAATGAAAAAAATTCAATTGCATAATCTTTCAATGAGTTCTGGTGATAGTGAGTCCAGGTACCCAGCGTGATAACTTTATCATTAACATCTTTTTCTAGCTTTACTCCTTTCACTTTTTTGCTTCCTTACTGTCCTGGAGTGTTTCCAGTGCTCAACTCACAAGCTTTAGACCAGGGGTCCTCAAACTTTTTAAACAGGGGACCAGTTTACTGTCCCTCAGACCGTTGGAGGGCCAGACTGCAGGCCCCAGGATGAGTCAGCTTCTAAGCAGGACAGGCAGTACAGCAAAAACACACGGCGGGGTGGCAGCATGTGGCCCTCGGCCATAGTTTGAGGATGCCTGCTTTAGACTGTTCTCCAGATTTGATGCTATGTCTGGTTCACGTAGCCCACATTTGTTACCTGTGTACTATTGTGTATTATATCTTACTCAAGAGGTTAGAAAGGTTGTCCAAATATACTTATTTAAATAACTAGTTACCATGGCTAACAAAGCTATTATTTACATAATTATATTTTAAGATATCTAGTATTTCCTTGTAGCAGCTTAAAAATTCTAGTGGTATCAGATTGTTTCCATTCTTTGACTTATAAACTGATAACACAGTGGATCATATTGTGAAGTCAGACTCATAGTCAGAGATCTTACTTCTTGTTACGGATTGAATTATGCCCAGCTCCCTCCCCCAAAAGATGTCAAAGTCATAACCTTTAGTACTTAAAAATATTACCTTATTTGGACATGGGATCAGTGTAAATATAATTAGTTAAGATGAGGTTATATTAGAGTAGTATACTTTTACTTCATAAAAATGAAATCGGCTCCCAATCCAATATGACTGGTATTTTTATAAGAAAATGGCCATGTGATGATAGACATATACAGAGAGAATACCACGTGACAGTGAAGAAAGATTAAAGTGACACAGCTACCAGCCAAAAAAACAAAAATTGCCCACAAACCACCAGAAGCTATGGAGAAGCAAGGAAGGATTCTCCAATGGTCCTGCCAATACTTTGATTTCACACTTCTTGCCTCCAGAACCATAAGATGACAGATTTCTATGGTCTTCAACCACCTAGTGTGTGGTACTTTGTTACATTAGCTCTATGTACATCAGGTATCAAACTTTACTCAAGTGTTCAACATACAAGTATTCATGCGGCACAAGAAAATTGGGATAAGTCTAGATCAGTCTAGCTTCATCCTTTTCATGCAAGATATAGTTTGACTGGATTAAAATAGAAGTATCTAAAAAAAATTGTCTTCTCTATTTAATACTCAAATACTAAACTAATAGGACATTTTCTAGGGAGGCATGCCACATAAATCCACAGATCCCAGATGTGTTTACTATACGCATCTACACAAATTAGGTAAGCCCAGCTAAAGCATTCCAGAATGCGTATCTACTGACAAAATTTTATTTTGCTACACGCTAATAATTTGAGCAATTTCTCTAATGTATGTTATATACAATAATAAAAAATTCTGTTCTGATGTGTATCAAATCCCATGTGATTTTCTTTAGTTGAATTTTTAACACCTCCATTATGCAGTTCTTTTATCTACAAAAAAGCCTTCCCCCTATATTTATAAAGAGACAAATATCCCAGGTATTACAACAGTCTCATGGCACAGTATGTGCAACTAACTCAAGGGTCAGATTTTAATATTTGTATAATCACAGATGAGGGTATCAAGTCAGCTAAAAGATTTTAGCCTGACTGCTAATCTGAAGGCTTAATGTAACTAAAATTCCCATAAAATTGTCTAAACTTTAAACAGTTTTTCTTTAAAATACATACTAATTATATCTCTAAAAAAAACTAAAATACTGGTCATATTTTCCTTGCAAATTTCCTTATGTTTTGTGAAAAACTAGCTTATGTTTCAGAATTCACCCAGTTCATAAACACCTCCAGAATGTTTTCACACTCTGTAGCTGTGTTATGTGAGAAAAGCAGTTTCTTTTCACCCTTAATTGTCTTCTAATATATGTTTACCATATGGCAAGCTGCTGAGGATAACAAAACAGTGATGCGAATGCTCTTTCATTTTATAAAAATTTCATAGGACATTAATCAGGAAGAATCTGAAGCACTGTTAAACAGTAAGCATGTCTACTGTGACCTACTCAGAAAGGCTACCAAAATAACCCCCTGAGAAAGTAAGGACAAGCTTGCTGCTTACTGCAGTGAGAACGTTAACTACCTTGACAGAGTCTTCGTGGTTTCTTAGGCCAGGAAAATCAAGGACAAGATATTCATAAGATGTTGGGAGTCTGATTTAAGGTGGGCCATTCATTGAAAGGGCCTGCTTGAAACCGAGTTAAATTTGTCACGGGAGGACTAAGTGAGGTGAGGATGTTACGGAGCTTCTATAAGCCGCTGAATCATCTATGGTTATGGGGAGGCTCGAAATCCAGGAGGACAGTTCAATATTCTATACCTTGGATAACTGGATTTTCATTAAGTTCCTGGAAGAAAGTTATTTGTAATTTTATTTTCTTTTTTAAGTATTTCCTGGAAGACAAAAATGTGAGGGCAGAATGTTGAGAAGTAGAGTTATGTTATTGCATATATGAAGCTTTCAGTTCTCAAGAACTTAAATCAGAGAAATGGCCTGATCAATTACGATAAACACTTACATTTATCACTAGTAATATGTCATAGTCTTTTCTAGAAATGCCGTGTTTGCAATACTGAGGACTAATTGAAATAGTAAGTGATCCAATAATGTGAAAAAAAATTCTATGATTTAATAGTTGAAAACATAAAAGCAGTATTAAGTGAATGTAAGGGAAAAGCACAAAATTGATTTACCAAATATTCCTTTCCAATGATTGTCATACTTTTATCTTTCCAGCATCTCAAATTTTGTGATATTCTTTATGTTTTAAATATAGACAATATCTTCACGAGGCCATTTCCCAAACTTACTTTTGTCTATGTATTACTTTAGTTTAAACTTTTAGAGTGACTTTTTTCCCCCACATCTATTTCTCCTAAAACAACAAAGCATCTTTACAAGTGATGACATCTTAAAATTATGTCAGTCCAGCTGAATATGTGAAAACCTTCTATTTCAGCATCGGAGTCAGTGGTATTGAATTTGTTGAATTATTGGTAAGTAAGTATGGTTAAATATTAAGTATTTTAAGTATTTAATAACTCAATAATGAATATTATAGATAAAATTTACAGTTATCAGTCTATGCTATGAGACATGTCATTTCAAGAACAAGTTGATGGTTTTAGTTTGAATAGCATCAAATATACTTAATGCAGTAAAAACAGTTTAAGAAGTTATAACACAAAATTTTATTACAAAAAATATGGTTCCTGAGTTATAAGTTTGTTAAAGTGACAGATAAATTCTAGAAGAAAATTTTAGTGTTAGATCCTTAGTAGACTGATTTTATGCTTAAATTACATGCATAGGAAGTTTTAAAGTTTAAATGCTCATTGTACATTAGACCATTGAAGCACAGCATAGTACCCTATTTCTCAGCAATTATTATTTCCAAGTTGTCTCCAGGGAAATTATCACTAGGTCATTTTATTTTACGAAGTATTTATACTTCAAATTTACTGGGTTTAAACCCTCCATTGACGTCTACATTTCAATCTTTTCATTCATCTGCAGTATATGAAGAAGCTGCTTCAGACCAAAATGTTTAACTATATCTATTTGAGGAGTTTGAAATTGATATCACAGATTAGCAAATACCAGTAAAGAAATTTCTGGTCCTCATTAGATTGGTCTTCACAAATTAAGATTATTTCTGAAAACATGTGTGTTCAAATTTAAAAATGAATTTTTATCACCTTCTGTTATGTGAAATCACCTTTTACATGTTTATTAATATTAGCAGCTGAATATTTATCATAATTTGTCTATTTCAAACATGTATACATGCCATATATTCTTAATATTTCTGTTCATATATTGTTACGCCCCCTCAAAGGTCCTTAAATATTCTTTATAGGGATCGAAACTTAAGTAACTAAATAGACATTCAAAATAAAACTAAATAGAAAGCTTATAAATATTACATCTTCATAATTTGTAAAACTTCTTTTAAATAATACAGAGAATTTTTTAAAAATTTGAACAAAGTGTTCCACTTTAACTTGTATGAATTGTATTCTATTTCTTTCCTCAGCTTATGAATTACAATGTAAAAATTTGGTGAGGGATTCACATAACTCTATAAAAGTTCCATAAACTCAATAAATAACAGAAAAAGACATCACCAGATAACATAAGATTCACCAAATCTCAGAAGTTTAAAATATTATGAGACTAACAGGGCCATACTAAGGATGCAGAAATGAGTAGTTATTAAAAAAAATGTTATGAACAATGATTTTTGAAAGTATAACATTTTACTCGGAGCTATCTCTTTAATATGATTGAGAGATTATTGCAGAAGGTTTCCAAATGTATTTTCTCTCTATAGTATATTTAGATGCTATAACTTCACGTTCTGTTTGTTTTATCACTGACACCTAGTTAAAGATACCTAGTGGCTCTCTAATGACTCAAAACCTAAGTATAAACATCTGGTTAGGAAAAAATACATAAATAACTTACTTTTTGGCAGATATCGCTTGTATTCCTTTGAACTCAAGTCTTCTCTCTATTATTCAAAGTTCATAAACACATTCTTCAATTCCCCGATTTGCTACCTTTCTTCAGCAGAGAGTAATTTACCTGAGACCTCCATCAGCCAACTCAAATCTATTCTGTCATCCTTCACTTGCCGTCTCACGCCTTCTATGCACACTGCATTCATGACATAAAAGCTTCTGAGGTGTGAACTATGTGCTTGGCACCATTATAAATGCTTGGGAAGTAAACAAAATAGCTAAAAATGCCTGTACTTGAGCAGCTGCTATTTGGGCCAGAGTAATCACATAATAAATAGTAAGCCTAAAAAATATGTAAATCATGGTGATTAAGAACAATTTTACCAGAAAAAAGAAGTGTAAGTGAGGGAGGAGTGTTGGAGCTTGTGAGCATGCAGATTTCTCCAGGGTAAATCAATAACATGATAAAGTAATAAATTATTTCTTCTTGCAGATAACAAGCATAAAATCTGTGCAAAACTGGGGAATTGTTTTCAGGACATTTGTCCAGGAGGGAGTCTAAGAACCTTGCAGTTTGTGGTTATCCTGAAAGGTGAAAAAAAAAAAATCAGTTTACTTCAGTTATTGAAAAGTAGCTAAGAAAAAGCTCACTATTCCTCTGTATTGTTCATGCAATTGGCACTCTGCCCTCAGACTACTGAGTGGCTGAACTGGTAATGTTAATAGCATTACGCACTTCCCATTTATTTTGACAAGAAGAGTATAATAGAAATGTAATTAACAACTAGGGTCACAGCAAACCACAATAGTCCAAAGTTAATTTATTTTCTAATATATAAGGGTTGTTTAATCTTGAATGATTCCATGTGTGAGACATCAAAAGTCCTAAAGGTCCCCTAGCTAGCCCCATCCAGCTTCTTTTGGTAGATTGTTCTACATGGGCACGATCCACACACCTCTTCAGCACTTTGTGTGGTTTCGGTTCCAGACTTCCTGTGATCAGTGGTCTGAAAATTAATACAAATGAAGACACATACCCATCACTTTTTTATAATATGATAACATGTACTAACATACAGGAAGTTGAACTCTTCATCAAAAATATTTTCACATGTTATTTTACAATTTGTTTACAGTTGGATTGAAAAATATTGACCCCAAATCTGATTATAGAGTTTAATCTTATGCAGTTCCTCTTAATTCAAAATGCTATTTCCAAAAACTTCTCTTTCTCTTGGTAGTTATTATGATTTTTTGCTATTGTAATTGAAAAAGTATGCTTTACAAATTTTGAAACCTCTCATTAGTTAAAAAAACAGGATATTCCTTTTAACCTAAAAACGTCAATGATTCATTATAGAAGGAGAGGAAAATATGAGCCAGAGAAAACTAAAATGATTAAATTAGGACAAATATTTTAAAATGAAACTTGACCCAGACAACTTTAAAGTTTGGCTCAGCTTATGGTTCTTTGTACTTCTAGGATCCTGACCTAGTACATTTACTTAGAGCAGTTACTTTAAAAACCTTGTAACTGCACATTCTTCCTCTGCCTCTTTGAGATGTAAGTTTTTGAAAAGATCCTTGCCAGTTTTACAACCCAGGAGTCTTTCTTCAGGACCTGGTAGCCATTCCTTTGAAATGTAATCACCATGGAGGAGCATGCCCCTATCTCCCAGGTGCATGTGGGATGGTATGAGTTTAATTCTGCCTAGGCCTTGCTTCAGTGTGTAACATTCACCTCCTGTAGTGAAGACATGAGAAAGTTGACCTTTCCTTGGTGGAAATCCAATTAGCAACTGTAGACTGCCTTTAATCACCAGACCCTAGTTCTTACAAACTCCCTAACCCATTTGTTTCAGCTATATTGAGTTCAGACTCATTTAGGGACACCCCTCTATTGCAACTGCCCTGAAAGAAATCTTTCTTATCTGATTTTATTGGTACAATTTTGGCTTTGACAAATTCAAGAAGATTTTCCAGAAATTTTGTGAGTCGTGTAGGGAAAATTCAACAGTACTTCAGAGAAAGTGGACCCAGATGGTCAATAAATAACATATTTCAGTATAATTTTGAGTTTTAAAGACAAGGAAATAATACTTCAGACCCTGAGTGTAAGATTAGGTTACTTCATTAGAACAATAAAATAGGCTCAGCACCTGTAGCTCAGCAGCTAGGGCACCAGCCACATACACTGGAGCTGGCGGGTTTGAACCTAGCCCGGATCTGACAAACCACAATGACAACTACAACCGAAAAATACCCAGGTGTTGTGGTGGGTGCCTGTAGTCCCAGCTACTTGGAAGGCTGAGGCAAGAGAATCTCTTAAGCCCAAGAGTTTGAAGTTGCTGTGAGCTGTGATTTCAAAGCACTCTACAGAGGGTGACATAGTGAGACTCTGTCTCAAAAAAAAAAAAAAAAAAGAAGAAGAAGAAGAAGAAAAATTAAAGCTTTTTTGAGATTTATTTACTATATTCTGGTAGATTCTGCCCAATTCTTCACTCATTCTAGTATCTATATATCCTTTGTCATGTGACTTTGTAGTTTCTAAAAAAGCAATATATTTACCCAGTACTTGGATTTATATAGGGCACATGTCTTGCATTTGCCTAATCATCCCAAGGCATTTTTTTAAAATGCAGGACGATTTATTTTGGCAGGGGTAGAGACAGAGTCTCACTTTGTGAGCCCTTGGTAGAGTGCTGTGGCATCACACAGCTCACAGTAACCTCCACTCCTGGGCTTAAGCAATTCTCTTGCCTCAGCCTCCCAAGTAGCTGGGACTACAGGCACCCGCCACAACACCCAGCTATTTTTTGGTTGCAGTTTGGCCAGGGCCGGGTTTGAACCCATTACCCTAGATATATGGGCTGGCGCCCTACTTGCTGAGCCACAGGCACCACCCAATGCAGGAAGATTTTTAAAGGGCTCTGTTTGATCTTTTTTAATGTAGTGAACATATACATATATTGCATCACATTTTCTTCAGCACATAGAACTTTAAAACTTATACAAGACACGTCTTCTTGTTACTCAAAGAGGAAGGAAAAATATTAAATAAATACAACACTGGCCAAAGAAACTTGACTAAGAAGTATAGAAGATATCATAGAGAGCTAACAAGTTGTTAGAAGGATTCCTTGTCAGAGTGGGGTACATTAGGCTATAAAGTCTTTATATCTGATATATTCTGTATAGCTAATTCACTTAAATATTGTATTAGTCAATTTGGCATGCCAAATTCTAAAAACTGGGCTGCTTAAACAACAGAAATTTATTTTCTTTTGGTTCTGGCAGCTAGAAGTCCAAGGCCAAGGCCAAGGCCAAGGAGCCAGCAGGATGGATTTCTGACATGGCCTCTCTTCTTGGCCTGTAGATGGCCATTCTCCCTGTGTCCTCGCATGCCCTTCCCTTTATGTCCATGGAAGTATCTGTATTGTCTCTTCCACCAGTCATATAAACAAGGGCTCCATATGTATGTTCTCATTTAACCAAAATTATCACCTCCAAGTTCTCATCTACAAATAAAGTCACACTGAGGGTAAGAGATTCAGCATATGAATACTGGGGGATATAATTCAATCCATAATAACATATACACACTTTGAGCCTTACCTGAAAATTAAATAGAAGTAGAAGAAAAAGTGCTGCTACTGTTTTAAAGAAATTATTTTATTGGTAAGATGAGAAATCTTCACATGAAACAAATGAGAGAGTAAAATTGTATAGCAACTGGCCTTGAAAGATGTGGATATCCACCAGATAACTTACTGGAACCTAGGCCAGAATGGGGTTAGGGGTTTAGAAGACTCCCTCTGCATTCAGGAAAAAAAAAAAGAAAAAGAAAAAATATATATATACACACACATATATAATTAGTACAAGATTCAGCTAGGTAGATATCTGGTACACATTAGATAGCAAAGTGAAACAGGGAAGGAGATTGAAGGGAAAGGATTTATAACACACTAGGGTTCTAAAACAAGACAAAAAAAGAAAGTCTATTATGTCAATCTTGTTATAGATAGAAGAGAAAGATAGATGCCAGACTAAAGACAGAGGTAAATTTCACAGAGAACATGTGAACCCTTAGCACAGGGGTCCTCAAACTTTTTAAACAATGGGCCAGTTCACTGTCCCTCAAACTGTTGGAGGGCTGGACTATGGGCCCCAGGATGAGTCAGCTGCTAAGCAAGATAGGCGGCAAAAACATCGGCGGGCAGAATAAATGTCCTTGGTGGGGGCCGCATGTGGCCCATGGGCAGTAGTTTGAGGACACCTGCCTTAGTGCAATAGTGAGTTCCTAAATGAAGACAGAAATAAATGTCCTAATGCAATGGTGATATCACTGTAGTCCCATAGGTCAGTGACTTTTGCATGCAAGAGGAATTAGACAAAGTATTAGAAACAAATGAAGACCCTGGCCAATGCATGTTGGATTAGGAATCCAAACACTAGACTCCAAGTGTCATAAATGCAGCCTCTGAAAGTTTAAAGCATACAGGGCAGGTGAAATTAACAGCAAACCTGAGTTGATTCAGAGTCAGAGAAATATGGAGAAAAAGCCCTCCTAATTATATTCCAAGAGCTAGATATTTGTGAAGGTGGGATTTTGTGTTAAGTGTTAAATGGGTATACTTTTAAAGATAGGTTGAGCGGAAGAACACAGGCCGTTCTGACACTAAATAACACTGCATATATATTTTAAAATCAAAGAACTTCAGGGTTGGAAGTGTCTTTAAAGGGCATATTCAATTCGAGCATTATTCAGGACTGACTCTAAGTTAAAAGAAGATCATTGTGAATTGAAGTCCAGAAGGAAGGCAAGAAACAACTTTTTAAAAATGAAAACCTTGAGCTATGTGAAAATAACTTTTGAGTTATTTTTATACCTTCACTCAGCCAAAGAGTTTCTCAACTCAATAAATGTGAAAGACTTGGGTTAAAATCTAGCTTTTTTTTCTCAATTGAATATGCTCTGATAAATTTTCTTTTGGTAAAAAGTTTTGGTATTTCATTAAATGTAGCCCACATTTCATAAAGTGTAATCTTGCTAATCTCCCAAATACTGCAATGTTCCTATCAATTCACAATATTTAAAAAATGAGGTATATCAGCTTCTCTGTGAAAAGGAGATATTTACTCAAATTGGTATTTTTATATAAAGTAAAATAAATAATCCCCCCTTTTCTTTTTTTGAAAGAGAGAGAGAGAACCTCACTCTGTTGCCCTGAATACAGTGCCATGGCATCATCATAACTCACAGCAACCTCAAATTCCTTGGGTACAAGTGATCCTCTTGCCTCAGCCTCCTGAGTAGCTGGGAGTACAGGCGTGTACCACCATGCCCAGCTAAATAAATAATCCTTAAACTTACCTTAGCAATCTATTTCCTTTAAAGAAGAGGATTATAAAATGGCAATGCCTGTGGCTCAAAGGAGTAGGGCCTCAGCCCTATATGCCGGAGGTGGTGAGTTCAAACCCAGCCCTGGCCAAAAACTGCAAAAAAAAAAAAAGAAAGAAAAGGATTATAAAGGAAATATATGCCTAGTCATAGAATATCTTTTGTTATTTATTCCAAACAATAGACATAATAGTTATATAGCATCATAACAGTTAATTACAATTATTTGAAAATTTCACACATGTACTATTAAAAAACAGTATAAGGAAACAGTGGATTTATATATTATTAATTGTGAAATAATAATGAGTATATCTGGTCTTTATCACCATTTCCTAATATAGATCTTTAAAAACCCTTGGAATTTCCTAAGTTATGCAAGTGTCTTTAGTTTTCATAATGAATTCTTTTAGATTGTACCTTAATTTATGTTAATCAAGTAATTTATAGTGGGCTCTTTGATAGTTTCAAGGAATATGCTGTCATGGTGACAGGAGTTAGAAGGCCAGTAGGCAGGGACAGAGAAATAGGGCCCAGAGAAGAGAAGGGTCAGGAGAGAGGGTTGGGCACAACTAACAGGCCTGGAAAATCCTCACCAGGAAGTTTCATCATCTCTGCGGAGGGCCTACATGACCTACAACTGGCCACCGTGGGACCTACTGTTACCAGAATTTCTTCTTCAGTAGGTCCTTGGTCTGGGGAATTCGGAGAATGAATCAATAGACTAACCACAGATCAGTGGTAAGACAGGATTTATTTTACAGAGAAGAATGCAGAAAAAGAACCGGAGTTCCTGGTAGAAGGGAGGACTTAAGTCGGAAAATCTCTCTGCTTGGTTTTTTGTCTAAGACTATATATAGGCACACAGGTCCTTTGTAGCGACGTTTGACCAGGACTTGGTAACAAATGAATTGGCACAGTCCCTTCTGCTGGGGCAGGGTGAATGAGCACATTATGAATGGATACAGTCTCCTCCACTTAGAGCACTGGTGAATGAGTCCATTCATAAAATGGTCCAGGCCTAGGAAATGAGGGTGCCTATTCATCTTTGAATGGGAAATCGGCCTTAGGCCTGTGAATATTCACAGGAGAGTAATGCAGCCAGAGGAGGGCTCTCTAGGTCCAAGGGTGGTTCTGCGGTTGGCACCGACAGCAGCGCGGGCTGTGGGCTCCCTCCTGCTCCCTCTCTCTGCTGCCCTTGGTTCCCCAGCTCTGCGTCCCCTCTTCCCGCTGCCTCAGCTCCACCAGTAGAAGACGCAGGAGGCGTGGCAGGTCCTCCCGGGTGACTGGCGCTGACCAAGCCTGAGGGCCCTCGCCCTGCATCAATAACAAAAGAAAGACCCCTCAAACGTACTGGGTGCTGGAAGCCCTCCAGCACAAACAGGTAGCGAATTACGGCGCTTGTACCCAGGAAAACACATAAGGCTTAAATTCCCTAGACAAAGAGCCAGAAGCAGTAACCTGTTTGGGTCCCCCTCTGCTATGCCAAAAGTTTTCCTCTTTCCTTTCTTCTCAATAAATTCTATTATTTTTGCTTACTTGAAGTCCATGAATTCATTCATTCTTTGATTCCCAAGACCAAGGATTTGACAGGAAAACGCCAGTATCAACGCCGGAGAAACTAAGCACATTATTAGATTTTTCGTTGCATCCTCCAGTCTCCGCAGAGGGGAGAGGAACAGGACTAAGTACAATCATGTGGCCAGGGATTTAATCAATCACACCCTCATAAGGAAACCCAGATAAAAACTCTGTTTACTGAGACTCAGAGATCTTGACCGTGACATACCAAGAACTGGCATGTCCCACAGACAGAGCGTGAAAACTTGGTGTCACCCTCTTCCCTCTAAATCTTGCTTTATGCATCTCCTCTGTGTGGTTGTTCCTAAATTGTATCCTTTACGATTTTGCCTTTTACCGTTGTGAGATATGATGCTAACTCTAGGTATTTAGCATTAGAAACAGATAATACTTTTTTTATGTCAATTACCTAAATTTTATCATTCTATCACATATACACACCTCAAAACATCATGTGTTACATGGTAAATACATACAATTTTATCTGTCAATGAAATATATAAAATAATGTAAAAAGAAGTGAACTGAATTATGGAACACTCCATTGGTGTTAAAGAGTAGTGTTAGAATACACTCATAAATGTTAACTCATAAACTAATATTTACATTTTTTGACAAACAAGAATATCTTTGTAGGCATACCAGAACTTAAAAAGAATTTTTTTAATTTTTTCTTAGATTATTCATTAATGTTAATTTTTTATAAGAAAATGCTTGTAAATAAATTAACGTAATACTTGCCAAACCATAAGACTAACTACTATGAGATTATGACTATGAAAGTGTAAACATCTCAATGATTTATTCACATGACAAATTTTGCTTTTTAAATTAATATAGAAAGAAGAATTGTCCATATTTTTATTTGTTGTAGTATTCATAGCAAACATGTGAGGAAAACTCTTACTTATTGTAAATATTTAAAAACTTCCAAAATGGCTCCAACAACCTTTTTTCTGAATTAAATCACAGCTGTGTACGTTAATATAATTATGGGGTACAATGTGCTGGTTTTATACACCATTTGAAATATTTTCATCAAACTGGATAACCTAACCTTCACCACATTTTCTTAGTTATTGCGTTAAGACATTTATACTCCCAACAACCTTTTGAGATTCTCTTTGTACTCTAAGAAAAGTTACTGTGCAATAATTAACTGTTCATAGATTAAAAAAAAATAATTCTAGGCAGTAGGCCTTTGCTTTGTCAACACAGTGAATACCTAACAGGTACTCAGAACAAATGAAGAGTGAGCCAGAACAAGGTGAAGCCTCCAGTTTAATTTAAACAGAGTTTATTCTTGCCTTCTCAGACACAGTAAAGCCAATGGAAAAATCTACCTCAACAACTATAATTAAGACACCAACACTGTAATATCTTTATAAATCTTTGACCATAAGTCTCTGTTTTATGTTTATAACTTACTTATAATATTTATTCTAATACTGACACTCATTTTAGTGAAGGCATGTCTACTTTTTACCTAAGCAAGAAACTTAAACAGATCGGTAACTTGGCTGTTATCTCAGGATGCTAGGTAGACAGTTACGAATCTCCAGCTCTCCTACTGACAAAAATGGATACCCCTCCTTGGTGATGCCTTAACTAATTGCCACACCTCATGGAAGGAGAAAGGTCCCACTATCCTGCAAAATAATAGTACAGGGAACTCCACAGCCTGTGGGCCAGGCAGCCTGGCCACAACAAGGTCTGGAAAGGGACCTAGAATAACCTGAGGATGATTATCATGTCATTAGCTGTTCATCAAAGTGGTTTGACGGTGACATTTGAACCATAATCCGCACAATATTGAAACAAGACCTCAGACCATAACCAGGGTCTCTTGTTATGACAGGGGCTCTTTGGCATCTGTGGCAACTGTCTCTACTTACGCTCTATGATCCTATCTTGCTCATCAATAAATTTTTTTTGCACTTGCCTTCTTTTGGTGTGTCTGGTCATTCTTCAGCCAAGAGCACACCAGTAACCAGGAATAGATCGCCAACCCAGCAAAGAGATTTAGCTTTTTTCATTACATGAACTTATCAAAAATCACACAGAGATCATTTTGTTTTGGCTGGATTTATAGTTCCATGTGTCAAACCCTGACACTTTCAAATGTGAAAATATCACTAAACCCAGACAAAAAAATGTATGCTGTCCATTTTGAAAAAATTTATATTTCACTAATAAATTTTTAAAAGTTAGCTTATTCACTAAATTCATGTGAATTTGAATAGCCTTTGGGCATATTTACTTCATTGATGTGAGTTTTTTTTTTTTTAATCTATAAGCCAGTTTTGGTACCATGTTGACATAACATAGAATACATGTGCACACAAAAAATACATCTAGACAGACACACATACAAATTTTCAATAGTTTTAATCTCTGAACTTTTGCCATGGCATACATTATGATTCCATTCCTCTCCCTTTCCAACAGCTTATCCAATCCAAAACAAATTGGAATTCCCTCAGAATTCCCCAAATTGAGACGGTATTTCCCGCTGTATTGTACCTTAAAATAGTACTTATCCATCTGGATACAAATGTCAAAGTGTAAGTCCAGAGTTTCTTTCTTCAGAGGCAATCTGGATGTAATCAGCAATGTGATGGAGGCTGGTAACAGTGGAACTGGCAGGAGAGGCCAAAGCCTCCCTCTGCCAAATATGACCAGGCAGCTGCTAAACCGAAGCTTTTGGTCTCCTCCCACTCTGCAGCCACCGAACCACAAGCATGTCATCCTGGATGAGCCCCTCTCCCCCCAAAATGTCAAAAATGCAAGAGGGTTTTGGTCTGGGTCTATTTGCTCATTGCACAAACTTCTAATTTTGAGACAATGGGGATTACTGATGAAGAAAGAAATTTCTAATACAAAAGACATAGAAATAAGGGGAGAAACTATCTCAAATCCATCATCTCCAAATAAAGGAGAACACGGGGTTTTCAAGAGGGGGATATGTACCCCTTAGGGCAGTTTGAGGGGGACAGTAAGTCCTAGCATCACACTGTGGGTGTCAATGTCTCATCTCATTTGTTTTGTGGGGAATCCATCATTTCTGCAAACAACTCAAAAGTTCATCAGGGAAGAGGATTATAAAAAGCATAGGGGTCATTGAAATTTGTTCACAGAGCCAGTTACAGTTGTATATATACCTTTTTAGATACACAAGACTCAGATACTTTATCATACAAGAAGAGTCTCTGAAACACAACTGTAAAAACCACTTTAACTAAAATTAATAAAAGAAGACACCATTATATGGAAAGCAAGACAGGTTAAAGGTTTACTCAGCTATGATTTTATCTAAATTGATAAAATAGATCTTCAAATATAGAAAAAATAATCCAACTGAATTTTAAAATGTATTCAACAATGTTTTCTTTTGGAATGACACAGTAAAGCAAAAGAAAACAGAAAACTTAAGTTTAAGCTTATAGGGTATAGACATAGATATAAGGCAAATACAAAGGAGAAATTCCAGATCAATAATTTCATACCAGAGTAAATATAATTCAGAATGAAATAACCAAAGATATTAAAAACATTTCTAAAAGAATAATTTATTAATAATATATTGTATTTATAACATAGTCTTTATATCTGTAAGATTATACTGAAATTTGATAGAAATAAAGAAATCCTAACATTGTGCTTTTATAATAAAAATTCTCTTGGAAGCTGGTACAGTAGATATAAATGACCAGAATAATCAGAATATTGAAAACTGAATAACAACAAAAATAATTAACAATAGTCTCCTTAGCAGATACATACTACATATCAAATATCCCTTTCTGAAATACTTGAGATTAGAAATGTTTTAGATTTTAGATTTTTTAAGATTTTGGAATATTTGTATTTTACTTACCAGTTGAACATTCGAAATACAAAAACACAAAACCCAGAAAGCTTCAAATTTGAAACTTTTTGAGGGCCAAAATGACTCTCAAAGGAAAGGCTCACTGAAACATTTTGAATTGTTGATTTCCCTATTTGGAATATTCAGCCTGTATCTATATCCTGTGTCTATTGCCTTAGACACACAGAACGTTAACATCAATATTATTAAAAATGGTATAACAAAGGAAGTCTAAGTAAATCCTAAAGAATCATTGTAGTCAATTGGAACAGAACTCATGAGTGTAACTCCACAGACACACTTCCATACCTCTTCTCATCTAACTATGTGATCACATTTACATTTTACATTTTACATTTTTTATGTGAAAACTAGGCTCAAATTATTTTCTCCTCCAAAAGAAACAGCTTTATGCTGAAAAAAAAAGGCAGCTGTGTAACAAATATACCAATAGTTAGGCCAGATACTTGCATACCTTCTTTTGACTTGGTCTTTTGTGACAATATAATCTGCTTGCATCTCTTGCTTTGTAGCTTGGTAATAAGAATGCACTTGTTTATAACGAAAAGCTTGGATAATCTGTTCACCTGAGATCCCATAATCAGAATTTTTGTTGTTGACTAACTAGAGACAGAAGCAACAAATATACCTCAGATGTAGAGCAATAAATCATCAAAGAGGACATCATTCTGTTCTAAAACCTAGATGCTTCTATGTAAATTATGTAGTTGTGGTTGATACCGGCTATAGTACACACAACAAATAATTTAAACTTGTCTTTGAGATGTATGACAGAGACACCTCCTCAGTCTCATTCCCAGTGCAGTCTAGAAACTAAGTAGCTTTTTCTTCTACCAGGTTTCAGGTAAAGCTGATAGGCAACCTTTTAGGTTACTTAACAATTGGGATAGAATAGCGCTCTCAGTACATCCTGCCTACAAACTGGCAGAGACCACATAATACTCAGACCCATGACACAGTAGAACCACTGGATTGTGTAGTTATAGTACCATATCCAAACTTCTCTAATTATAAAATGGAAAAAAGTACATTAGCCAGGAAAAAGATACTCTTCAGGTGCCAGGGTCTATTGATGAGCACCAGAATAAGACCAAATACACAAGTTATAATCAATGATATCATACTGTTAGTCTCTAAAATCTATCTAATTTTTCTGCATTGGTAAAACTGTATTTTAAACAGGAATGTTCAAGGGATCACTATCTTAAGGATTTGAAATCTTTAATGCCCTTGTTAGTGGAATTTCTTTCTTCAGTAGGATGAACCCATGGACCACAGATCAGTGGTAAGATAGGATTTTAGACAGAAAGGAATACAGAAAAAGCACCAGAGCTCCTGGCAGAGGGAAACACCCAAGTCAGAGAATCTCCCCACCTGGGTCCTTTGTCTACATGTATATTTAGTTGCATGGATCCTTGGTAGCTACATTTGGCCGGGTAATAAATAAATGGATACAGTCCCTTCCACTAGAGGCAAAATGTCAGGGTGCTCCCTTCATGAAATTGCCCAGGCCTAGGAAGAGGGGGTGGTTCCTATATCACCCATAGGCCTGTCAAATGCTCACAGGGGAGTAGCACAGTCAGAGGAAGTTCTCTAGGTTCAAGGGTGGTTCTGGGGTTGGCACTGGCACCAGTGTTGGCTATGCCGTGGTCTCCCTTAACTAACTAGGGACTCATGGGCTTCTGCCAGCTTGGACTTTTTACCGCACTTAGTTCTTCAGTCCTCACCTCTCCGCATCCCACCACACCAACACCCCCAGGAAAGCCACACAGAAGGTGAGGCAGATCCTGCCAAGCAGCTAGTGCACCCCAGCTGGGCCCCACCATCCCTGTATCAGTATCACTGTCAGTAGTATTTGTGATCTATCTCTGTTCTTCCTGAGTCTCGTTCCCAGAACATGATAATCTTTTGGTTTAGGTGAAGCTTTAGGTTATTTGACTTGATTCTTCACATAATAACAACCTTAACATCTAAGAGGGATGTTTATTTCAGCATATTTCTTCTAACTTTCTTAATCACACAACTCTTCGAATATAGTTTTCTTTTTTCTGTTCCCCTTTGTAAGAAACGTACTCAAAAAAGTTGTCTGTGTTCCTTGTTTCTTTATATACTCTCTTCATTTTCTTATAAATTAATTCCATTTTTAAAAAATAATAAATTTCAGGATTGAGAAATAATTAAACACATTTTTCTGAGAATTTTTTTACCAGATCATTCAGATGTTAAAATACTGCAATGACTCCAATTAATTTAGGATTAAAACTACACTTCTATAAATGACTTTTCAATGACTTTGAAGTTTGCTGCCCATACTATGTATCAAAATCAGTTTCTTACTATTTACTAAATTTCTATATAAATTTTCTATACACAAACCTCCCCTATACCATCACTTTTGAACTTTAACCTTATTACTGTCTCTCTGAATGATTTCATACTTCTATACCATCACTCTTCATTTCCCTAATTCCTACCTGTCATTAAAGCTTCAATTTGTATATCCAACTTAAGGCATTTATATGTGTGTGTGTGTGTGTGTGTGTGTGTGTGTGTGTGTGTAGTGACAGGAGCCTATTGTAGCCCTAACATAAAGCTTATAACTCTGCATTAATTACAAATTCTTATTTCTGTTGGATCTACCTCTATCACAACAATAATAACAATAGTAACTATAAAAATGTATGAAATATTCTTGACATCAGAAGACAATGCCAATCAATTTTTGTCATATAAATTATAGAATAGGTTTGGAGAGAATTTAATTGATTGCTTCATTCTTCTTTTACTCATTTTTTTATACTACTTTTAGATACTAGGATACATGTTATATTAAGAAAGCATACCATGAAAATGAAATCTGTGTATATTTACTATATATATTTACAAATGCCACCTGGTTACATAAATTATATGTGTGTGTGTTTGTATATGCATGCATATAATTTATATAGAATGTAGTTATCTTCAAAATATGGGAAGACGACTGGCTATGGTGGCTCACATCTGTAATCCTGGCAATCTTGGGAGGCCAAGGCTGGAGGATTGCTTGAGATTAGGAGGAGTTCAAGACCAGCCTGAGTAAGAGTGAGACATTGTCTATACTAAAAATGGGAAAAATATAGAAAAAGAAATTTTTCTTTGATAATTAAAAAAATTCTCCAATATAAATGATAATGGATTAACTAAATTAAGTAAAAAATTAAAAAATTAAGTAAAAAATTAAGTAAAAATTAAAAAATTAAGTAAAATTAAGTAAAAAATTAAGTAAAAATTAAGTGACTAGGTGTTGTGGCACATACTTGTAATCCAAGCACTCTGAAGGCCAAGTTAGGAGGATCCCTTGAGTTCAGGAGTTCAAGACCAGCATAAGGGAGAATGAGATCCTGTCTCTACTAAAAATAGAAAAAATTAGCCTGGTATGGTGGCAGGCACGAATAGTTCCAGTGCTTGGAAAGGTGAGGCAGAGGATTGCTTGAACCCAAGAATCTGAGGTTGTTGTGAGCTAGGCTGATGCCATGGCACTTTAGCCTGGGCAACAGAGTAAGACTCTGTCTCAGAAAAAAAAAAAAAAAAAAACAAACAAACAAAAAAAAACCATATATAGTGTATATATATACATATATATATGAAGGGATTTTAAATCTGGATAACAGAAAGATAGTTTATTTTTTATTCTATTGTGTTCCATCTCTGGTTCTAGAGAATCTCTGTTATCAAAAGTGACTAAAAATCCAATAGGATGGAAATCTGATATTAAATGGGTTTTGTCATTTGCAAAGTTTCACTCAAGAAAGCAAGCAAGATTTGCATACCTGTCTGCCTTAGATGTTTTTTATATAAATCCTTTCATGGTAGCCAGCTTTGTTTTCAGTAGAAAAAATCAACAGGATCTAAAAAAAATCAAAACTTACAAAATAAAAGTGACAAAAATAAAAATTACTCCTAACAACCACTTTTGAGTGCTAAGCACTCAAAATTAATGTTGTTGTGAAAATAATTAAGACAGTAAATGTATTTTTTATATCTCTATTTTAAAAATGAAATTGAGACTTTAAAAAGACCTTTCCACAGGTTACCCTTTTAGGAGGTAGTAGAGACTGATTTGATCCATACAATTTACCTTCAGAACATATAATACTGACAACATTGTTACCTCTTATAAGAAAAGACAAAATGGGGTTACAGATGCTAGGAACAACCCTGAGCATCCTTAATGAACAGTGAACACTTAACAGCATGAAAGGAGAGGCATTTTCAATGGTTTTTCCAACTGAATGAGTGCCATACAGCAATTTTCATGGCTCATTTGATAAGACACCCTAGTTGATTTAATTATCTCCTCCTTGATCATTTATTTTTTCAGTCATATTTTCACCAGAGGAGAATATATTTGATCTTGGATGAATGAATCATTTTATCAATAATATGCATGAGAGATGAAGGTATAGTTGATCTAGAAATAGTGCATTTGTTAGGGTATTTATTTTATCCAAGCTTTTCTTAATTTAAAATATGCAAAATAGGATTCTCAAACACTCTTTGTAAGCATTTCATTTGTGGCATTCAGTGTTTCTTCTTTCAGTTATATTTTACCCAATTTGCAATGACATACTAGGGGAAGAACAGAATTAACTTCTGTTCAATTTAGAGAAATTAAAAATATTAATATACAGAGGGTACTGAAAAATGTATGCACATTTAAGAAGAAAAGGTACTGAAATTTTAGTACTAGAGTCATGTTTAACTGCTTCAATTATAAGAGGTGTTCAAACATGACTTGGATTCATCTTTTGTTATCAGTATATATTGAACATTACAATTTCAAGAGAGTTTTTTTCTTTCTTAAAATGTGTATACACTTTTGGCATCCTTTGTATAATTATAATGTAGTATGTTAAAAACCATTCAGGGATAAACACAAGTGAGTAGTAAAATACACCTCCTGGAGAAAAGTATATAGATTTGTACTCTTCTCTAACACAAATTGGAATAAAATTTATTTTTATTTATTTTTATTTTTAGTTGTGATGTAATAATTGTACATATTTATGGGGTGTAGAGTAATATTATGACAGTTGTCTACAATGTAAAATGATCAAATCAGGATAATTAATATATCCATAACCACAAACATTTATCATTTCTATGTGTTGTGAATAATCAAAATCCTCTTTCTAGCTTTTTAAAAATATAAAATGATTTAGCATATTATAACCACCTAATCTTCAATAAACCAAACAAGAAGATACACTAGGGGAAAGAATCCCTACTCAATAAATGGTGCTTGGAAAACTGGATATCCACATGCAAAAGACTGAAGTGGGACCCACACATTTCTCCACTCACAAAAATTGATTCAAGATAGATGAAAGACCTAAATTGAACTGATAAAAATCCTCAAAGAAAGCATGGGAAAAACATGTGAAGATATTGGCCTGGGGAATAATTTTATGAAGAAGACTTCCATGGCAATTGCAACAAAATAATTAAACAAACAGGACTTAATGAAACTGAAAAGCTTCTGTACAGCTAAGGAGACAACAATCAAAGCAAACAGACAACCTACACAATGGGAAAGGATATTTGCATATTTTGAATCAGAGAAGAGCTTGATAACTAGGATCTACAGAGAACTCAAATTAATCCACATGAGAAAAGCCAACAAACCCATATATGGACAAGAGACATGAATAGAACCTTCTCCAAAGAAGACAGAAAAATGGCTAGTAAACATGAAAAAATGGTCATTATCCCTAATAATTAGAGAAATGCAAATCAAAACCACCCTGAGGTATCATCTAACCCCAGTAAGAATGGCCCACATCACAAAGTCTCAAATTTGCAGATGCTGGAGTAGATATGGCGAGAAAGGAACACTTTTACACTCCTACAACCTAATACAACATTTTTGGAAGGAAGTGTGGAGGACCCTCAGAGAACCCAAACTAGGCCTTCTATTTGATCCTGTAATCCCATTACTGGGCCTCTACTCAGAAGAAAAAAAAAATCCTCTTACTAGAAGGACACTTGCACTAGACTATTTATCACAGATCAACTTACAATCACCAAAATGTGGAAACAGCCTAAATGCCCACCCAGTGGGCATCCCACCAGGAATGGATTAACAAACTTTGGTATATGTATACCATGGAATACTAGTCAGTCATTAAAGAAGATGGGCACTTTACATCTTTTGTGTTAACCTGCATGGACATGGAATACATTATTCTTAGTAAAACATGATGAGAATGGAGAGGCAAGAATCCTATGTACTCAATTCTGATATGAAGACAATTAATGACCTAGTACACAGAGGGGAAGGGGAAAGGGGTAAGCAGGGAGAGGGAAGAAGGGGGAGTGGGGTTCATGGTGTGTGACACACCTTTTGGGGGAAGGATACAATTATAAGAGAAACTTTACCTAACAAATGCAATTAATGTAATCTGGTTCTTTGTACCCTCAATGAATCCCCAATAATTATATATATATATATATATATAATGAATTATATTTACCCACAGTGCTGTGGAACATGAGAACTCATTCCTTCTATCTAGCTGTAATGTTGTATCTCTTAACCCGCTTTCCTCATTCTCCCCTCCCCTTCTCCTCACCATCACCAATTCTTTTAATACTCTCTACTTCCCTGAATTGAGAATATTTTCACCTACCAAATATGAGAGAGAAAATGTTGATACAGGGTTCCCCATTCAGGGCTGGATAGGTGCACCCTATTTTCTAGACCTGGGCAAACAGGTTTTGTCTAGACTGAATTCTTCAGACTCAAGAAGGGTCAGAGAAAAGTAACTTGATGGGTTTCTCATTTGGGTGATCCCTCTTGGAATAGAAAGCAAATATCCTATTATCTCACCTGAAACAGGGAAGCAGTACTATAAATATTGCATTCACTTGTTAAGACTTCCATTTGCTAATTTTAGAAATGTTTCTACCTGCCAACCCTTGGCCAAATGTGACATGGTTTAGACACACAATCTCAAGATCCCTGCTCATAGGCCCACAGAAACTTGTCACTTGGCTTCCACACCCTCTTTACTACTGGAGGTTCTCTTGCTCTTCTTTACCTTATACATTTCTTTCCCTGTCAGTAAGATTGCACTTTTGCTTACCTGCGGGGGTCCATGCTTTCATTATTGAACACTAAGATCAAGACTTGGCATAAATAAAAATTCTAGCTATAATGTGATAATTATCTTTCTGTACTTGACTTACTTTATTCAACAAAATGTCCTCCAGGCTCATTGTGTGGTCTCCAATGAACAAATTTCATTACTTTTTATGGATGGATATTGTTCCCTTGTGTCTTTATTCATTTATCTGTTGATGGACATGTAGGTTGATTCCATATTTTAAAAATTGTGAATAGTGCTACAATAAACATGGGGATACAGATACTTCTTCCTCCTTTTCCTCTAATACCTAAACTGGAGTTCATTGCAGCCTTGAACTCCTGGTCTCAAGTGATCTTCGTGCCTCTGCTTTATAAAGTACTGGTATTACAGATGGGACCCACTATGGCTGTCTCTGTTATACTGATTTATTTTATTTGCCTATTACCCAATTGTGGGATTATTGGATCTTCCAATCATTTTGTTTTCAGTTTTTTGAGAAACAGACATTTTTTCATAGATAGAAATTTTCATTTCCATGACCAGTGTATAAGAATTCCCCTTCTCCACACTCTTTCTAGAATTTCTTTAAATTTCTGATTAATATGAGAGTATATATATTTAGGTTACATGATTTGTATTTGTACTCAAAAAAATAAGACATTTTACCACAAGAATACTTGAACTTGAATGTTTATAGCACCTCAATTCCAATGGCAAAGATGTTGAAACAATCCAGATTTTTCTCTTTTATTATCTTATTGATAGCCATTTTAACTGGCTGGTGATATTTCAATATAGTTTTGAATTGTATTTCTCTGATGAATAGAATTGTTAAGAATTTTTCTTACTTTTTTTGCCATTTGTATATCCTCTTTTGAGAAACATTTATTCGGTTCCTTTGTCCACATTTTAGTTGGATTATTCAGTGTTTTTATGTTGCTTGAGTTCCTTTTCTCTATGTTGCAGACAATCGTACCTCATTGGAAGAATAGTTTACAGTTTTTCACATTCTATAAGTTTTCTCTTCACTCGTTCATTGTTTCCTTTGTTTTACAGAAGGTTTTTCATTTAATATAGTCTTATTTGTCTAGTTTCATTTTTATTTCCTATAGTATTGGTGGTTTGGTTTGCTATGGCTTTGATTCTGATGGGCACAATAGTGTAGTCTCAGTAGAATTTCTTTGACTATAGTTAACTTGAGTGTTTTCTGTGAGTTCCTCAGTGACTTATGCTGTAGTGCTTAGTGGGGGCTGTGTTGAGACTTTGCTAGGAATGGTTACACTAGGTAGAACAATCTTTGGGCAATAGTATTTGCACTGAAAGACCAGGCAAGTCAGTTCTTGCGGTTCCTAATGACATAAAAGGGCAACACTGTAGTGGTGGAATACTTAGATAAACCAGTCCCTTGGCATCCAGGTGGCAGCTGAGACAAGTAGCTATGACAGTCCCTTGGCCTGCGAGTATGGGTACCAGCAGCGGTGAAAGTGGGGTGGTCAGGCTGGGCGTAAAATTTTAATAAAAAATTTCCATTCACTTGACCAGAAATTCAATTGTTAAAATTAAAATTTCAAATAAATGTAGAAAAAAATCAAAAAATTTTAGAGAAATAATAGGGATTTATAAAGATTACATTTTCTTTTAATCCTGATTCATTATTTTTTCTAACTTACTTCTAAAACTCAGAAAAAGACAAGTTAAACTTAAATATTTTCTATTCCTGAAATACAAGTGAAAATGTACACTGAAAAAAGAAAATATTCATTTGGAGTATTTTACTTAATTAAAATAAGTATTTATTCAATGCATGACTTTGAAAAATAGGCAAATTTAGAAATTCAAAAGAAAGGGCATTGTAAGGTAGTTGGCAATTTGCTTTCTCTATAGAATGAGATTTTAAAGATATCGCTATTTTATTGTAAGTAAATTAATGACTTTGTGAAAGTCAAGTGAGGTAATATGCATTAAAGCCTCTTTAAGATAATAAAATTATTTTTGTGAAAGGAGTTCCTTGAGTAATAACTGAAATCACTTGATTAAAAATATTTAGTATGCAATTTTTCAATTTTTACTAAGTTTGGCATACATCAAACATGAAGGCTGTTCTTGATTAATTCACATTATAATTATATATTTTGATTTGCATAAACTTCAAAAGCCTTTATAAATAATTTTTTATTAAACACTCTGATATATATCTTTTGCAATTGAAATCATAGTAATACAGTATTTATGATCAATAACTAATGTTTATGTGACTATTCCTAAATAATTGTATAATATTTATATGCAGGTATAAGTGTGCTAATATTATAGCACTCATCAATAAAATATTATTTTTAAAATGACAAACTAATAAAGAATAAATAAATATTAGTTTCTTTTATAATTTTGACAAGTCGAAACATTTTTATTTTTATTTTTTATTTGATATTAATATAAGATATTTTGTCAAATATTTTGTATATTATTTTATTAAAGTATTAGAGGGTTTTTAACCATTATTCTTTAGTATTTAATCTGAATATTTCTAGGTACTTTTCTAATTTACCCCTTTACTAATTACCTTTTAAACAATCTATATGTAATGCTTAACTCACTTTTTTTTTTTCTTTTTTGAGACAGAGTCTTACTCTATTGCCCAGGCTAGGGTGCCATAGCATCACCCTAGATCATAACAATCTCAAACTCTTGGGTTCAAGCAATCCTCCTTCCTCAGCCTTCCAAGCAACTAGCACTAGAGGCACCAGCCACATCACCTGGCCAATTTTTCTATTTCTAGTAGAGACACGGTATTACTCTTGCTCAGACTGGTCTTGAGCTCCTGAGCTCAAGGTATACTCCCATCTGGGCCTCCCAGAGTTCTAGGATTACAGGCATGTGCCACCCCACCCAGCCAGAAATTATTTTACCTAATTTAGTTAATCCATCATTTACCTTGGACTATTTTTTTAATCATTAAATAAAAAATTCCCATTCTATATTTAGGTACATGTTCACTAATATTATCTTATAATTTCCACATTTTAAATTAATTTTAATTTTTTATTAAACATGTAATGTATAGTAATATATAATTGTAGTATAGTAATAGTGTATGACACAGCAAAAACATCAACATACAAATATTCAAACTCTAATTTAAATTTTTTAGAAATAGTTTTCCATTACCTCAGTTTTTCCATGTTATTTCTTTGTCAAATTATTTCCAATTGTTAACTTACTAATTTCCTCTTGTTATAAATCTATGTACATATGGGTTAATTTTTAGACTGTCATTAGTAACTTCTTTAAAAAGATATTTGGTCATTCATTTATTTTTAACATTTCTATTGAGGCCAATAACACCACCACTGGATCTCCATAGGCTAAAAGGTAGATATAAAAAATGCAAATTCCCTAGCACTGTTAGTAAGGCTTTTCACTGTATAGTGACACAGTTACTTCTTCTCTTGACATAATTATTATTTATTTTTGCACCCTATAAAATAATCATGGCATATATAAAATCATTATGGAAATGCACAATGCTCATTTCTTGTTTTTAAACATGGTATTTCTTCTGCCTAAAATGTATTTTTTAAGTCATCTATGGCTTTTTCATCAGAACCAATCATATTCCTGAAATACATAATTCCAAATGTTGTAATCTTGAATGTTGAAATTTTGATAGTTCAAAATCCCTAAAGATTAAATATCTGAAAGTCTAAAATTTCTAATATCTAAAATCCTGCCAATAACACTCTTCAAAGATTAAAATCTTAAATACTGAAAGCCTAAAAGCTGAATTCTGGGGGAAGCAATTAGTATGTTACTGGTTGTATATAGGATAATTAAATTATGTTAGGCAGAACTATTACCTTATTTGTAGTTTTATCTCAATTATTTTTTAAAGTTATTTATTGTTTATATTTATGGGCTGCCATTGCAATATTGCTACCTTGATATATTGTGTTGTGATTATATCAAAGCCTTCAATGCATCCATCACAGGAACAACACACATCATACCCAACAAGTAACCTCTCATTACCCAACTGTCTCCCACCACTCTCACTTCATTGTCCATAATTTTATACTCTGCATCTATTTGTTGACATTATTTAGCTCTGGGTAATAAGTAAGAATATGTAGTATTTCTCTTTTTGTATCAGAGTTGTTTCACTTATGATAATGGCCTCCAGTTCTGGCCATGTTGTTGCAACAGACATGATTTCATTCTTTTATGATTAGATAGTATTCTTCTGTGTGCATATACCATTGTTACTTTATCCAGTCTTCTGTTGATAGACACTTAGGTTGATTCCATGTCTTTCCAATTCTGAATAGTTTTGTGATAAAAAGACAAGTGTAAGTATCATATTTATATATTTCTTATCATATGAATACATATCCAGTAGTGAAATTGCTAGATCTTATGGTAGTTCTATTTTTAGTTCTTTGAAAAATCTCCATATTCTTTTCCAGAGGTTGTACTAACCTACATTGCCAAACAGTGAAAAAGAGTTTCCTTTTTTTCACATCCTCACCAACATTGCTTATCTTTTGTCTCTTATTAATAGCCATTGTAATTAGTGTAAGATTATAGCTCTTTATGGTTTTAATTTGCATTTCTGTGATGGTTAGTGATGTTGAACCTTTTTTTCATATGCTTGTTGGCCATTTGTTTGTCTTCTTGTGAGAAATGTCTATCCATGACTTTGTCTCACTTTTTAATGGACTTACTGTGTTTTGTTGCGGCTACTGTTGAGTGGCTTGAATTCTTTGTAAATTCTGTATATTAGTCCCCCACCATATGTATAATTTGTAAGTATTTTATCACATTTTGTAGGTTGTCTATTCACTGTTTATTATTTCTTTTGATGTGAACATTTATATATATGCTGTTTGTTGTTTGCTAGAATGTTCTGTAATTATCTGCTAAGTATATTTGGTCTACAGTACAATTTAAGTTCAATGTTTCCTTATTGATTTTCTGTCCCAGCCATTTGTCTAGTGCTGTGAGTAGGGTGTTGAAGTACCCCACTATTATTATGTTGCTATGTTTCTCCTTCTTTCTTCTTTGTTATGTGAATCTGGGTCCTCCAAAAGAGGACCTACATGTATTTAAGATTGCATATCTTCTTAATTAATTGATCCCTTTATCATTATATCATGATTTTCTTTGTACATTTTTATTACTTTTGATTTAATACTTTCTGAACCCTACCTAGGTTGGACATCAACCAACATAATGATTTTCCTATTCCTTTTTGATGTTGGAAGACATTCAACATGTTTTTTGCTTGCATTTTTCTACCTGCTTTGCTATGGAATCATGTCTGCAGCATTTATTCATGTGGAACAGACAGACACTAACCAACAATAGTTAATATTGTATTCTCACTGTTTCTTGCAGGCCATATGTTTTGATGTGAACAACTGATCATGTGTTGCATTTGTGGGGTTGTGCTTGTAAGAGAAAGACCTGCCCAAAATAAAAATAAAGAAGAGCTGGAGAGTATGCAGGTAGGAAAAATCATATGGAAAAGGGTTAAAGGCTATTTTATCTAATGTAAATATAACTATTCTTGCTCACTTTTGGTTTTCATTCTAATTGCACAGGATTTTTTTTCTCATCTTTTTGCTTTCAGTCTATATGTGTTTTGTGGGTAAGGTGAATTTCTTGTAATCAGCATATTGTTTGAACATATTTCTCCATCCATTCTGCCAATATTTACCTTTTAAATCAGGCATTTAATCCATCTACAGGTTAATATTGATATTTAGTCTATTCCTCTCATATGTTAATTATTTTCTAGTTGATTTATAAATTCCTATTCCTTTCATTGTCCTACAGCTTCCCATGGAGGGGTGGTGGGTATGATCCTAAGAATGCTTAGAAGAGTTTGTTCTACTTCTCCCTTCAAAGCCAGGGGGCAGCTACAGCCATGTAACCTTGAATTCTATTCAAAGGCAAGGCACAGCCCAGTGTTAAACTCTCAAAAATGTGCTCTCTCTGTGTGCCTATATTTAGAAAGGGTAGGGCCCCTTTCATGTAAGTAATGTGGGTAAGAAACTCTAGGGATTATGGTCCACTTGAGTCTTAATCTCACAATAGCCCATAGAAGCAGTGAATATTGTCCTAGGTGTCTGTAGGTGACTTTGGGTAATGGCTACAGCTGCATCAGTTTGAAGTTAGTCTGATGATGCGGTGAAGTTCAGCATTAAATTCTCATAATGGCATCTTAGGCTTGCTACAGGAAAGGGTGGAGCCTCTCTCAGGTAACAGAATGGGCAGAAATCTGTGAGGATCTTAGTCTACTCATATCTTTGTCTCAAACAGGCCATTGCAGGCCATTGCAGGGTGACAGATATTGTTTTGGTATGCACAGGAGAGGCTGACTTCCTTGTGTCTCCTCAACTGGGAACCATTCATTGTCTTTATTTATAAGTTAAATATGTTTTAAGGAAATGTGTATGGGCGTCAATTTGACAAGGAATGGGAAGTTGGTTGAAAGTTTTTCTCAATTTAACTAACTTATCAATACCTAAAGCCTTATTTTAGATGTGTCTGTGAAGGTGTTTCCAGAAGAGATTTATTTATGAGTTGAATGGACTAGGTAGGAAAAATCTGTTCTCATTGTTGACAAACACCATCCAATTAGCTGGAGGACCAGAAAGAACAATTACAGAAGGCAAATTATTCTTTCAGTCTGAGAGCTAAAACATAGTTTACTTACTAATTAGTACCTATTTTCACTGTAAGATATCAAGCAATATTTCTTTAGCATACTATGTTATGTATCCAGCATTTTGAGGAAATATATGTAATTTAATGATAATAAAATATTTGGCAATGATGTGTATTGAGTATGTATAATCATGTTCTCTTCCAAAGTCAATTGGTTCTGTTTTTGTTTACAGATTATTCTTTTCAAATCAGTTAATATATATCTGGGCTGTATTAAGTTGACACCTTATTTGTGAATATAGAAATTAGCCATGAAAATTTACTGTATAGAAACATTTTAGTGCTATTTGCCAGTAGTTTTTTATTTTATAATTTTGATTGCTAGCAATAATATATTCTTTCCCTTTTATTGATTATTTGTTATTCTTTCAACAATTATCTACTTATATGTTTTATATATATTAGGGTCCAAGGTCTGACACTTAAATTTGTGAACTCATCCTAGAAAAACTGCTCTCCTTGGGAAGCTTTGCTCTTATTCCAGTGCCTATTCCACCCTTCAAAGCAATTTTGGAACTCTTTTTTGGAATGGTCATCAAAGCTGTCATCGTATTACCCCTGATATGCTGAATATCACAAAAAAATGTTTTCCTTTTAATATTCTTTTTATCTTTGGATAAGAAAAAACATCATTGGGTGCCAGGTCAGGTTAGTAGGGAAGGTGTTCTAATATAGCCATTTGTGTATTGGTAAAACCTCCCTCGCAGACAGTACCATGTGAGCTAGTGCATTGTCATGATGCAAGAGCCATGAGTTATTGGCCAAGATTTTCAGTTTAGAAAAGTTCAGAGTTTCCTGTTTCTCTGTTGATATTTATTTGGTCTACTGTGCTACCTATAGTCAGCCAATGATTTTAACTCACAATTTGATGAATTTTTGCAATGTTTTCATCAGTTCTGTTCATTACTGACTACCTTGTCCTCTCTTCATCAGCAATGCTTTCTCTTCCCTTAGAAAAACATTTTATTAATTTATACACTACTATTTGCTTCATGACATTATTCCCATAAATTTTGACTAATATGCTCCTGATTTCACATCCACTCTTGCCAAGTTTAACAAGAAATTTACAAATGTTTGTTTGCTTTAATTTGAACCCTGACATTCTTGCAACAGCACACAAAAACACACAACAGTAATGAATGCCAATTCATCAAGACACTGCCACAAGTTGACATGAACACAGTTGTGAGACACTGATATATCAGGATTATGAAACCTGACCAAGTTGTTTGTACAGTGCTGCCAAAGTAAGCTCATTCACAGTAGGAGAAAGTTCACAAACTTAATTGTCAGACCTTGTAGACAAAAATCAACAGACAAAAATCAGTTATAAATCTACTCAATAACAATGAACCATTTAAAAGAAAATTAAGAAAACAATTCCATTTAAAATATCACCAAAAATGATAAAATGCTTAGGAAAAATGTTAACCAAGGAGATAAAAGCTTATATGCTAGAAATTACAAACATTGATGAAGGAAATTAAAGGAGACACAAATAAATGGAAATGCATGCTATGTTAATGGATTGAAAGATAATATTGTTAAAATGTCTGTACTGCTCAAAGTATATTTACAAGGTGAATTTCTTAGAAACATCCTGCACTTTCTCACAAAATTCTATACTGCAAAAATGCACTTGGACCAGTTTTCTCACCTAATTTATCTTTATATGCTGAAAGACAACATTCTCATACTCTTCTTGTGTTCATAACATAATTCAACATACTCAAACTGAATTCAGTAATTTTAAATTTCCAACTACGTCTTTCTTCCTTAATATTTTACTTCAAAGAATGAGAATACTATTTACCCTCTTGGACACACAATCTTGATTCCTTTGAGTGATATTTGACTCTTTTTCATCTTATTCTGCATATTTAATTAATCACCAAACATTGAAATTTTCACCTACTCAGTATTAGAAACTCTTTTCTTTCTAAGTGTGGAATTTTTTTTTCCTGTATTCCAACATTATCCTCTTAACTTTTAACCCTGCTTTTAACCCTAACTTTTAACCCTTTTAAACTTGCTTTTAACCCTGCACCCTTATAGAATTTTACTGAAAGAAACCAGGTTTGCTTTCTAAATGACTATCCTATTGGTAACCATTTCTTTCATTTTAATTGATTATTGTTCTTTCCCAGAATTGCCTACTTAGACATTTTACATAAATAGTCTTTTAGACCTAGGTCTTTCCTATCTCCCTGTGCCCACCAACAGGACTTGTCACATAGGAATAGTTTAGGAGGACTAGAAGAGTTTTAGTTATTAGAAAAGTTCACTTTAGGAATGTTAATTGTCTATTATAAACATGATCTTTATGAAGATCAAGAATTAGCATGGACTCCCAATATCGCTCCAAAATCTTGGCTCTTAGAAAGAAAAAACTCACAGCAAGCAATCATCTAAAAGTCTATCATTGTTAGATTTGGTAAGGATTTGAAATCATATTTCCAACCAGATTCCAAGGCTATAACAATTGCATTTTCACTTAAAAGAAATGCTTTATTTCTTTAATTCTGGCTTCTAATTATTTGGTGATCCTATTTTCTCCTGTTGAATATGGCACTATGCCTCTTCTCCTCTAAATGTAAACATTATGCTAAAATAATGCCATACTTTGTACAGTTGATTTATTTTATTTATAAATAATTAACACAAATCATTTTGCATATCTATTAATAGAATATATATTAAAATTTTGATAACTTTTTTCTTTTATTTTAAATTTTATTTGTTCTTTTTAGCCTTATTTATAGGTCAATCACAGGTGATCTTAAGTTAAATTTAGTCTCCACCGAAAAAGAATTTGAAAAGAAAGAAGAAATTTTAAAGTGCTTTTGGAGGAATTAATTCAATCTGTCCTTTGTTTCTGTCTTTAGTTCTTTTATGTTTAAAACCATGAGAATAGCTAATAGAAAAGAACTGTAGCACATTTACTGTGACTTTTTCATTTCTTTTTGATTCTTAAGAATGGGAAATTTACTTAAATTACCCTTTTGAAGTTAATTACATATTCTTTATTTATCCTTTATTCTTTAATATAATAACATTGTTTATATACTTAAATATCTTCTAAAAATTATACTCAAGGTTAAACTTGCAGTATCCTATTTTGATTGTAATTCTGAATGTATATCATTAGAACCTGTGTTATAAACATGATTACTATACAATTTTTCTCTGGATTTATATTATGTGTTTTATTTTCCTTCCCTTCAGATTTAATGGATTATTGGAAATCACAAGATTACAAACATCTACTAAGCCAAAAAGCCAAAGTTCAGAGTTTATGATGAACTGTTATTTTTTTCCCTACCCTATTTTGCTATGAAGATATATCCATAAGAAGCAAAGTTACCTTGCCAATAAGAAAATCCTTAATAGGATGACCTTTAGCTTGTAGAGGGCCAGAAATGATATCCAGCAGTCTACTTTTAATTAGTTAAGATGTCATTTCAAAAAAAAAATAGTGAAACAAAGTCATAATTCTGGTAGACATTTTGTTCAATTGGGATTTGGGAAAAGCTGACAGGAGGCAATGCTGTCAAGTTTTAATGACTTCTTGAGCCTGAGTGACAACACAACATTTCATTATAAGTAGGTCAAGGTTAGTTTGTCACTCAGTGGCAACACAGATATATACCACAATTCCTAGCATATATACAGAATGAATTCAGAAATTCTAAGATAGGATTAATGTTATAAAATTATTACTATTTCTTATAAATAATTTTAAAAATTACCAGAAGCATAGTAGTTATAAACACTAAATATTATAACACAACACAATAATATATTTGTAATTTATGTAATTCTTTCTTTAATTGATTTTATTTTTTTGGAGAGTCTCACTCTGCAGCCCTGGGTAGAGGGTTGTGGCATTATAGTTCATAGCAACCTCAAACTTGGGGGCTTAAGTGATCTTCTTATCTCAACCTCCTTAGCAGCTGGATTGTGTCCACAACAACATCTGCTAGAAATTTATGTATTTCTATCAAAGCTATTTAAAAAGTAACTAAAGTGACAAGCAGAAGATTATTTTCTTAACTGTGCAGAAGATCGTAGTATGTTTACAGTTAATGATAAATTTTATTACCTTGTTAAAAATGATTAACCTTTTATGATGAAACAGTTTTTTTGAGTCAGGCATTGTTTGTTTTTAGAGACAGGATCCTACATGTACTAGGAACTCTTTCCTACGTGGCCTAGGAAAGAGTTCAGTGGCACTATCATAGCTCATTGCAACCTGAAACTGCTAGGCTCAAGTGATCATCCCACCTCAAGTATACCTCAAGTACACTTCCCGAGTACCTGGGACTTCAGGTATGCATTACCACACCATCTAATAATTTTTGTTTTAGAAATAGGTTCTCACTATGTTGCCCAGGCTGGTTTCAAACTCCTGGCCTCAAGCAATCTTTCTGCCCTGCCCTGGTTATAGGAAAATAAGCACGAACCTCTGTACGTGGCACAACGTTTAAAACTTAAGGACTTATAATTGGTGGTGAACAAAAAAATTAGTTTTTTTTTTATCAATATAGTAATTTAAAATACGTTTTCTACTAGAATTCACCAACCATGCTAAATTTCTCATGGATTAAAGACTAAGTATTAAATAATTAAGTCTGTATTTATTTTGCTTTTACTTGAAAGTTTTCTTCAAGCTTATTCTTGTTTAGCTTTTTCTTCTAAGCAATTTTTTTCTAGTATTTACAAGGAAATAATATCAGATAGACAACAGTAAAAAAAATTGGAATAAAGTATAAATATATCTCCCTAGACATATATACACATTCAATACATATACATATACATGTATAAATAATAAACCAAGATGAAAACAAATCAATATAAACTGCATTTTTGTTTTGGAACATGCAGCAATATGATTTTATTTTCAGCTTTGTTTTTTGTGGCCTTTTTAATTTTTGTTTTATTTTATTTTTTTGAGACAGAGTCTCACTTTGTCACCCCTGGTAGAGTATCATGGCATCACAGCTCACAGCAAACTCAAACTCTTGGGCTTAATCAATTTTCTTGCCTCAGACTCCCAAATAGCTGGGACTACAGGTGCCTGTTTGTTGCCATTTTAAATTTAAAAACATTAAAATTATTACAGTCTATGAAGAAACCACAGAGATGTAGACAGAAATGTAATCATCTATGATTAAACCATTGTCAGTACTGTCTTGCATTTTTGTCCAGTATTTATCACACACTATCCTTGAATTTTGTGAAAATCCTTTGATGTTAGTTTGTCCACTCCTGTTTGACAGCCTTATGAACAAATTCAACTTTGGAAAAAATTCATAGAACTGGGTTTGCTTTGTTTAGGTTTGAAGTACACTGTTAAGCTAAACAGTATTAAGAAATGAAATAGTCAAATTGCATAGGTTTTGGGTGTGCACTAATAAATGGGAAACCCCCATTGATTTTACTTGTATCTCAAGGGAAATATCATCTATGTTTAATTGAAAAGACCCCTGGTGCATTATTTAGATATACTATAAAAGATATGCTTATCCCCAAATAAAATATTTAGGGTCCCCTAAGAGTAAGCCTAGCTTCTGCACAATCCTTAGCAAGTGGGAGGCTTATTTCAAACCTATACTATGGGAGCTCAGTAGTTCCTAGAGCTTCCTTGCCATAAACATAGCTATAAACAACTCAACTTCCCATTGATTATTTTTGTTTGTTTTTTGCTACTCTATGTAAACACAGATTAGTGACCTAGATTTTGTATCAGTGGAACTTAATAGGTTCTTTTATTACAAAATGATCTAAAATGCTTATATTTTATCCAATGTCAATGGAATAATTTCTAACATATAAGGAAAACAAATAAGGAAAACAACCCATTAGTTTGGTAAGGAGCTGACCCAGAGGAAAATAGACTCCAACTGAGAGAAGCTGCAACAGCATAGCTATACATAGAGGGAAGGGCTCGATGGCTGCCCTTTTTAGCAAAACCTACCACACATTCTTTTAAAGTACTTATATTCCATAAGTAGTTGTAAATGCTTCATAAATATTGGTTAATCTTCCTAAAAATACTATGTGGTGCTTATTATTTTATTCATGGAATGAGAATATATTTAGACAATAAAATAGAAATAATATAGTAATGATACAAATTTTGGCAATTAAATTTGCAAATTAACCCCAGAAGGAGTGCTACATAACTCACTGCTGAATATCACTATGGTCACATCAGAAGTTTTCCCCTTCGAAATCTATGTACCATTGCCAGCACCTAGTCCACCCTTTAAGGCAATTTTGGAATTCCTTTTCTAATATGGACACTGGAGCTATCATTATATTAACCTTTATGTCCTGAATGTCATCAACATATTTTCCTTTCAATATTTATTTTATCATTAGATAAAAAAAAAAAAGTCACTGGGAACCAGATTAAGAGAGCAGGAGAATGTTCCAGCACAGTTATTTGTTTACTGGCTAAAAACTCCCTCATAGACAGTGCGGTGTGTGCTCTTTGAGTTCACTGGTCAGCTCCTTCAGACCATTTTTACACACACCTTTCTCATGCCAACACTTTCAGTTAGGATTTTCCTAACTCTTTCTCTGTTGGAGTTTACTAAGTCTGCTATGCTTCTCATAGTCAGCCTACAATTTTGACAATTCTATGAGAATTTTTGCAATATTTTTGTCAGTTCTGATCATTACTGGACACCCTAACCTCTCTTCATCACTGATGCATTCTCACCCTTCAGAAAACGTTTGATTCAATTGTACACTACTATTTTCTATAAACATGGACTGACATGTCTCTGATTTCACTTGCACTCCTGCCGAGTTTAACAAGAAATTTAATGTTGGCTTGTTGTTCTAATTCAAGCTTCAGTGCATGGCACACAAAGACATGCTGAAACAATAATGAACACCAGTCCGGAAGACACAGCAGCACATTGACATGAACCCCGCTGTGAGACACTGATATACCAAGGTTATGAAACCTTCCCAAGCTGTTTGTATGGTGCTGCCAAGGTGAGTGAATGGTGTCAAGTTCCTAGACTTAATTGTCAGACCTTTGTACATATTTTTCTTTCTTCTCCCATCTTAAAATTGCCTCCCCATCAGCATCCAAACATTAATGTTGGCTATTATAGAATAACAAAAGACACACAGGTATATTTCTCAGATGAGAAAAGAGAAATGAAAAAAAAATGTGAATACACTGTTTTTTGAGACTTTCTTTAAAATCCTTCTCCAGTTTTTTAATTCATAATTCAAAATAAAGTCTTAATCTATCTGATATTCATTTTTTGAACAAATTGTTGCTATATCTTATTTCATAGTAAAATTGTTTATTTTTGCCAAATAACTTTTTTACATTTTTAAACTATCTGTTGTCCAGGTTGTTAACTATAGTTGTGCTAAATACTAGATCTCTATTAAAAGTTAACTAGAAAATAATGTAATTTTTACTGCATCCCTGTAATTTTTAAAATTTTGCATGTGTTATTAAATGATTAGAAAAAAAGCATAAATAGACTTGATTTGCAGCACCCTCCAACTATAACTCTGTTTTTATTTACTTATATAGATTTTAAATAGAGAAACATTACCATTTCTACTAATGAAAGTACAGAAATATCATAAAATGTTAACGAAAAGATCATAGACTTTGGATTTTTGTCTTAGGAAAATATATTAAAAATTTCATATTAAAATATATCAAGTTTGGAGCTCCATTTTGCACTCTTTATGAAGTTTGCCTGATTATCCAATAGAATAATCAGTTTTAAAGATGGAATTCATGTACAATTTAATTGTTTATTTTGACTGGAAAAAGTAAGTCTAAAATTGGTTACTCTCACAGCATTTTTACATTATTTGGTTTTATGAAGGCATTTAATATGACTTTAAAAATTATACTCTACAGGACTACTACTTGTATGAAAAGTCCTAAGCTAGGCCAGCCAGGTGAGAGCTGAGCTACACCTTAATTTTCATAGACATAGCAAAGGTACTTAATGCACTTTTTAATCTTTATTTTCAAAGGCTGTTATCATACAATAATTGATTGAGCTAATTTTTTACAGCATGCTTTCTATGTGAAAAAATAGTCTGTTACTGGGTAAACAGATATAAGCAAAAATTAATACAGACCTTGCATTTATACAACATATACTTCTCCCTGAAATCAAATTTCTGGCAATATGTATCAAAAGACTATTTTTTAGAGAAAATTATTTTTTAAAGGTGAAATTCACATAACAAAAGTCCAACAAGTTAATGTGATTAATCAGTAGCACTTTAGACATTCACATTGTACATGATACATTCACAAAGTTGTGTAATTATTGTCTCTATTGTAGCTCCAAAATATTTCAACATCTCCAATCAAACTTTTTCCCAATTAAGCATTTTCATTTCTTTCTGACCTCACATCATGTAACCATCAATCTCCTTCTGTTTTCATGGATTTATCTATTATTGATCATTCATAGAAATGAAATCATATAGCATGTGACTTATGACTAGATGACATTTGATTCCATGGAATTTTGATTTCCCATTCTTCACTGATGGATGTGTGAGTTGTTTCCACCTTTTGGATGCTGGAAATAAAATATTGTTAATGTTTGTGTACAAGGATTTGATTTATTGTTTCTTCTCTAATTGATAAATAGTAATTTACATATTTATGGAGCACATATTTTTGACACAAGAATATAATATATAATGATCAAACTAGGACATTTGTGATATCCACCACCTCAAATATTTATCATAACTTTGTGTTTGTCGCATTTCAAATCTTTTCTTCTAGATATTTTGAAATATATAATAAAATTTTGTTAACTATATTCATCCGACTATTTTAATACTAAAATTTATAACTCTATTATTTTATAGAGAACTACTTTTAAGCAAATGAACATAGTTAATAATTAGTACCATTTTTTTCAGCTGATGCTAAGAAGTCATGTTCTCCAATCAAAACCTTTAAAAGATTTAGAACTTTTTACTATTTTGTTTTTTAATTTTGCTTTACATTTTTCAAAAGTCTTTATTGACTATTAGTTTGGACATACCATCATATAACTGAAATATTTGTTTGTATTCTTAATCTTTAGCACATTCCATTTGCCAATTTCATTTAAGAAAATAATCTTTTCTAAGAGCAATTTTTAACACAGAAATAAAATTATTAGTTAAATATCATGTATTTTATAAACAATTTTGGCTTAAATATTAATTGCTAAACATTTAAAATGCTTAAAAGTAGATTTTCCTGAAAATCATTATTTTTTTACTTTCTACTGAAATAATTCACACATGCAACTTATCATAAGCACACTAACTTACATCTGCACAAACATATTTTCAAACAAAAATTTTAATGAACTTATTACATTTTAGCAGATCAATCATTTTTTCCCTCTGGTTAGGAACTTGTTCTCTTGGCAGAACTTTTCAACCAAACAGTTGCTAAATGTTTTTAAAAATTACAGTTATTGTTTACCAAAACCATTAAACAAGGAAAGAAAATAATCCCCCTGCATGTAAGAGAACAACACACACACACACACACAAATATATAATTATTCATACTCAAAATAATAATTTGTGATTAGGAAAATTACTCACAATTTAAAAACATTTATATTATTTGTCTTCATTTTTGTAGTAAGTATAAACAATTAAGTTTTTTTCTTTTCTTTCTTTTTTTGTAAAAGATTATTTCCAAAAGTGTGAGCAAGATGCAAAGAAACTAGAAGGAATACTATAGAATTAGTATAAAGGAGCTGTCCAAAGGAAAGAGCAGTGAAGTGAGGCAAAGCTGATTTCTGGTCTCTGGTGATATGGGAGTCATGTGCTGTCCTGCAGAGGAAGAGCTAAGCATTCCTCTGTTCCCCCCATTCGATCTCCTGTAGGAGTTGCCCATTGATCAAAGCCTACCCCAAGCCAAAGTGCACAGGAATACATTGGTACTGTTCATAAACGTCCGCTGAATAGTGAAGAACATACAGTAGATACGGAAACTCAAATGGAAGATGCCTGGCTTTTCCAGATAGTTAATTAAAATGCAGAACAAGGCAAAGTGAAGAATGGAAGACTTTGGCACACCTACTGAAATCATTCCAGTTAGACACTGATCTATTAAACAGACAGATGTAGTCAATATAAAGCATATTAACTGTGGAAAATTTCTCTCCATTCTTTTTTTTTTTTTTTTTTTTTGCTGTTTTTGTCCAGGGCCAGGTTTGAACCCACCACCTCCAGTATATGCGGCCAGCACCCTACTCCTTGAGCTACAGGTACCACCCAATTTCTGTCCATTCTTAACACACTGATGCCTCTTTCTTCTGTACTATTTACAAATTTGTATTTACTGTAGTCTATACTATATATTGAGTTGAAAAAGATGACTCTGGTTCTTATTTCCCAACACAAATCATTTATAATGATAATAGCTCTTCTTAATTGAACTGAAGTAATTTGCAAAACATCTCGGGGCTACTAAGGAGCTATCCCAGTTCCTTGGTCTGAAAATCTCATGATTTTAACTGTTATATTCTACTACTAAAATTACTCTGAATTTTTCTTCCTTGTCTTGATGTTTGTTCTATTCTCTCAAGGGGAAAGTGAGACCCTTGACTCATTTCCCTAAAGTGAACCCTTCTGAAGCACTCTTTCTAAGAATACCAGAATCTATGACCCCTCTGAAATGCTCACATACACTCATTTGAAATGTAAAACAAACCCCTTATTTATGATGAAATACTTACAACCCTGATGCCATAATTAAAGTCTGTCTTTAACAAAGCTGGTTCTCTTCATTGCTTATGATAGTCCAGATTTTGACATCCATGGCATAATTGATATTCTTTGGAAGTAGGACCCACTCTTTAGTTTGCTTGCAGATTCAAGTTAACAGTCCTCATGGTTAAGATAATCCAGCAATCAGTTCAACCAAGAATAATGAGATAGAACAGAGTAGAATCAAAGAAAAACCAGAACAACTTCTCAGTTCTTTTTTCTAGTTGACATTATTAATGTTTATAATCTTATTTTTTTGTCCTCTACTAGATAAGCCTTACCAAGTCATGTTAGGCCAATCCAGATGGCTATATGATGTGACTGTGCATGTATGTGTTTGTGTGTGTGACTGTGCTTTCATCTTTGGCACTCTGGCTTCTGGGTGACATGATATACCTTCAAAAAGGTAATCCAGAAACTTTACTATGATACCATAAGTTTCACATATTTAAGCATATTATAGAATCATTTATATCATTTTGACACTAACAGAAGATACCCCCTGTGTAAGTGCACAAATATACACTGAGTTATTTACTAGGAAGAGTATTTAAACATATATTCTTATACTAGAAACATACCAGATAAAACTAAAGGCAGCAAAAAAAATTACAAGATAGAAAATGTTTACAAATTAATATATAAAGTCTTAACTATCCACAAGACTTTAATTTAGAGTTTTGCAACCCTATATTTGGTATAAAATAACACTGGACAGGAAGAAGATTCATAAAAATAAATTTACCCGAAATGGTTTCTTCTAGCCCCAAGAGTATATGCCTTTGAAATTTAATAATGATTTTATATTGTAAAAACAAAACAAAACAAAAAACCCTACTTCTTTGGAAACAACAATCATAAATATTAATTGCCATAGGCACTTCAAAAAATTCTTCTCACACGCTATCTACTGTTATTTTTTCATCATCCTATATAGTACAGCTTATTAAGTAATACTTTTTTTAACTGTATAAAACCAAAATTTCTTAGATTCAGTTCGGTACAACCAAAATGGGTTATCCTCTAACTACAAGGGAAGCCCTTTTATTTTAACTTGAAGAAATGTCTTCTTTACTACATAATAAACTTAAGAGAAAATGCTGCAGCTATAATGAGGACCTTCTTTTCCTGCAAAGTGGATTTTATCTTTGTGATGATGGTTAATTTTATGTACCAATGTGGCTGGGCTGTGGTACCCAGGTTTTTTTTTTTTTAATTGATCAAATACCAGTTTAGATGTTGCTGTGAAGGTAGTTTTTTTAAACATATTTAATTGGCATTAAAATCAGTAAACTTTGAGTAAAAAAGATTACACTACATAATATAGGTGAGTCTCATCCAATCTATACAAAGTTTTAAGAGAAAAGACTGAGGTTATTGCATCTTCAGCTTGTTTTCCTGCCCTAGGGATTTTGGACTTCTCTGCCCTCATAATCACAAGAGTCAACACTTTCAAATACTTTCTCTCCCCCACCCCATACCTATATACATATGCATGCACATACATCTTATTGGTTTTATTTTTTTGGAGAACCCTAATATCTATTTGTTTTTAGATTTAGGCAGAGTTTTGCATGTAATTTAGGTAATAAGGTTAACCCCTATTATCACTATAAACTCTGTATTACATTTATTACATACTTTTATTACATTCTTCAATAAAATAAATGGATAAATCCAAGTTTCTATGTTCCTTTAGTTTTCAAATCAAGTATATCTCAAGTTTTGAAAATTATAGGAAAGCTATTACAGAGGAACACATAGAGACTTTCAATTTATCAAAATGTTAAAAGGAATTAGAAAGTCCATTCCTTGTTATATTTAAATGTTATTTATTCCAAAATTTTAAGAATCTATAACATGGAATACTTTACACAATCAACTTCAAATCTGATAAAATTTATCTTGCTTATCTTAAACTTTTTATCATATGTAATGTTAGTTAATTTTATATTTAATATGCAGTAGAAAACTGGCAATGGCAAACTATCTCTTTGTCGTTCACAATTCAAAATAAATGTCCACATAACATTAAAATGACAAAGTTAGAGGTTCTAGAGAAACATGGTGATATGCTTTTAACATCTACAAGAATTTGTTTACTGTTATTCTATAAAGAGAAACTTAATCAATGATTTACTGAAAATTTGTTTTCTTTTGAAAAAGCTATACAAATATACCTTTCAAGCAGCAACAAGATCAAAATGGAAGAGGGGAGTGTTTGCATTCTATTATACAAAACACTTAAGCTTTCCTATTATATTTTCTTCAACATATTTTGTTTAACTTTATTGTGTTAGCTATATTAATTTTAAGCTTGGTTTACTATTAGGTTAAATGCTGCTTATCATAAAATTTGGAACATTATATTCATATATTTTTATGATAGTATTAATAAATTCACCTCATAATGTCCATCTCTAGAATCATAAAGATTCTTGCACATGTATTCCTTCTATAATTGTCATCTGAGAATGTGACAACCATTCCATTTAGTTTTCTCCAAGTTACTGGTAATATATATAAAGTATTCTGTGTTTAGGTACATTTTTAAAGCCATGCCTTCACATAAATTGCCAGAAATTATTAAAAACTGTAGAACTTGCTTGACTCTATTTTCATGTAGTCCCTACATCCTATTTTCTTCAGAGATAATCTTTATGAAAAATTAAATACCACATTTTTAACATTTCTTGTTCACAATAATTTGTTGTCAAAAAATATTATTGTATATTATACTTTCCTATATGATGCTTTCAAGGGTTTCATATTATTACTTTTAATCAAGACCATATGTCTACAGCTTGTGACATCTAATTTTTCATGTCTTTATAAATTTTGAAAGCATTTGGTTCACTGCCATTTTTAAAACTTTATGTTTTTTAAAAATTATATTAAGTTTCACTTACTTTTCTTATAAATAACAATCTTGACAAGGAAATTACTATTATTTAAAGAAATTAAAGAGTCCAGGTTTTATGTTCTCTTACATCCAGAGATAAATTAAAGGATTAACTTTATCATTTGCTGAGAAATTAAAAGGGAATATTTTTTTTAAACTGCGTGTGTGGTTCTCATAGTCCTGGCTCTTCACCTGCCCTGAGCAGGTCATCACTCAAAAGTTAACAATACTGAAAAATTTCATAAATACAATGTAAATATTTAACTTTGGAAACTTTTTTCTCATTATTTCTAGACATAAACTAAGATCCCCTCATTTCTCTCCTGCCATTACAATAATCAACTTTCCTGTGATAATTTTTACATATGTGTTTCCAGTAGAAAGTCAAAAGCCCTTTGAAAACAGAAATGCTGAAGTGTTCATCTTTAACCTGGACAGAGAAGGAAAAATAGTTTCTCATTATTATTTTATGTTTATAGTTTACTTACATTTACTTTGTCATCTAAATAAGCAGAATTATTTCCAAATTAATAGCACTCTTCTTATTAAAATCTCTAAAATAAAATATCATAAATTCATAATTCAAACTCTCTAATAACACTGGCACCTGACCAAATAGGTTTATTTTCCCCAAAAGTAGCCTAATAACTTTATTTTTCTTAATGTAATTTTATAATTGACAACATTTTTGGAAGTCATTAATAATTGTTTTTATATATGGTTTTATATAATTACTCACCATATAATTTCATGCAGATATTTTCAAAATTCCAGAGCATTTGAGAGTATCCACATAGCCACTTGAATTGACCTGTCATCCTCCCTTTCTATGTGCTTTATTATTAAGATAATTACTTCCAGTTGTGTAGTGAGCATGTGTTATTTTAGAGATAAATGGCCTGTTCGGGAGAAAGTAGCAAACTTTAAGTGGTTTAACAATATTAGGATTTTATTTATTTATTTTGAGACAGAGTTTCACTTTATTGCCCTTGGTAGCATGCCATGGAGTCACAGCTCACAGCAACCTCCAACCCCTGGGCTTAGGCAATTCTCTTGCCTCAGCCTCCTGAGTAGCTGGGACTATAGGTGCCTGCCACAACATCCAGCTATTTTTTGTTGCAGTTTGGCCAGGGCTGGGTTCAAACCCACCACCCTCAGAATACAGGGCCAGCTCCATACCCACTGAGCCACAGGCACTGCTCGGATATCATGTATTTAATTTTTGTGAACTTGATGCATCTATGATTTACTTATCCAAGAAACTTATTGGCTTAGTTGAAAATGCAGAAATATAAAATATCTGAAAATATTAAATAATGATGCCTGCCACCTTTATTCTGTGTATTGATTTTAATACTGTGTTTTTTCCAGTTAAAGACGTCCATTGATGTGAGGATGTTTGAAATTATTATTGAGGAATTGTATACACAAGAGAAATCACTGCTTAGCATTTATTTTATTATTTGCTTTTGGTATATTTATTAGGAGAGTACATTAGATGCACTTTATAACATTTAAAAAACTTCATAATGATAAATAAAAATTTGTGTAGACCTTTATTTATTGGAATTTGGTACAACTTTCAGTTGGCTTCTCATATGCCTTTATTTAATAAAATTTTGCTAAAGAATTAATAATAATTGAATTACATTTCAAAAAATGTATATTCCAAGATAAGAAGTTTGGTGCCAATATATGTAATCAATATAAGAAGCATTCATATTATTTCACTATCTTGGCCCATTGCATTTAGTCAGAAGCATCCACTGGCACAGGGAGGTAGAATGCTACAGAGGACATGATAATTTATTTTTATTATAAATGATACATCTTTTAAGTATTTTTAACTCTTGATGAACATAGTTTATTGGGGAAAAGTACTATTATAATGTAATCATAAAATTATCATTTTGCAACCATTTGAATTCACATTTAAATAAAGAAATGGAGTTATGGATTAATAGAATGGAATAAATAAATTATGTTAAATTTTCTCTAAATCTAATCAAATTTGGAAATCAACATATGCTTTAGGTTGTAATTTAAAAAAAAATACCCAGACAAGCTAACCATGAAGTAAAATAAATGAATCTAGCCTATATTATTAAATTTTAAATATATATTTGAAAGCTATATTATAAAATACACTTTAATTGCAAAATAATTTGTGAGCATTTACAGTAAATTTTCTCTGGTAAAAGAATGATATGTCATAATTAATTACATTTTTTTAATGTCAGTTATACCACTGGCTTATTTGTTCTTTGTTTCTTTTAAGAAATAAATTTAATACATAACTATTTCTTTCTCTAATGTTCTAGAGTCCTAGACACACTTTCTTTACTCATTTACACATCTGCTTGTTCATCAACATTTTCATCATGGGAAAAGAGGAAGAAGAAATCGTTTTTCTATTTATTATAAATTTGTAGAAGACAGGTAAACTCAGTTAGAGAAGTGCCTGGAACTTCAGTAAGAAATCTGCTTAAGGCCTCGATTGGACTGGTGCATTAGTTTACAATGTCATAAAAACTCACCATAGACAGGAGGTGGGGACCCTCTGGTAAGGGCTCTCTTCCCAACTTGCAGATGGCCACCTTCTAGCTGTGTCCTTACAGATGGAGGTAGAGAGCCTATATTTATGAGCTCATTTAAACTTAATTACCATCTAAAGACCCTATCTTCAGAAACTGACACATTGGTTGGTAGAGCACCAGCATAGTAATTTAAGGGAAGCACAATTCAGTCCACAGAGTTTATATATATGAGCTGACTTACATATCTAATACTTTATGGGTACTTGTGGAAGTCTGATCATATGGGATGTTGGGATAAAGGAGCTTTTATGTCTCATTTATCCCAAACAATAATTGTTTTTATATATGGGTTTTGTAAAATTACTTAGGGCTTCTCCTTCTCCACACTGCATTTCCACAGTGTTTCTGGCAGGGCAGTTAGACATTTGCACTTCAGTACCCTCAAAGTGGAAAATGATCAGGTTGTCTTACAGTTTAGTACTGCAAATGGCATAGAATCCACTCCATTTCATTGTATTGTTTATTCATAAGACAAGTTCAGATTTAATGCAGGACAGAAATATACAAGGTAATGAATATCAAGATACAGGGTTTATAGGGTCTATTACAAAAACATATGATGTGTTTGTGTATACATATTTCCATATGAATTTTGTGGACTGATAATTAAGTCTGCAATCATCTTTGAAGTACCCTCCTTGGGAAGCTGTACACTGATGCCAGAATCTAGTCCACCTTTCAAAGATACTTTAGAACACCTTGTCTGGAATAAACATCAGAGTTGTCACCATATTACCCTTGATATCCTGAATGTGATCAAAATGTCTTCCTTTCAATATTTCCTTTATCCTTGCATAAAGAAAGAAGCCACTGGGGGCTAGATCTGCTAAGTAGAAAGGGCGTGCCAATATAGGTTTTTTTTTTTTTTTTTTTGGCTAAAATTTCCTTCAAAGACAGTGCTATCTGAGATGGTGCACTGTCATGATGAAAAAACCATGCATTATTGGTGAAAAGTTCAGCTTATTTTCATCTAACTTTTCCACACAGCCTTTTCAGCATCTCCAAATAATAAACTTGGTTAACTATTTGTTCAGTTGGTACAATTTCATAATAAATAATCCCTTTAATACCCCAAAAGGTGAGCAACACTGTTTAGTGTCTTGATTTAGACTGATGAAATATTTTTGGTCATGGAGAATTGGTTGCCTTACATTGTGCATTCTTATATTGTGTTTTGGGGTCATATTGGTATGCCTATGCTTTATCATCAGTGGTAACATGACCCCAAACATCCTCTTGCTTCTCAAAACAGTCTTGGCAAATTGTGACTTTGCTTTTATTCATTGGTAAACTCCTTCAGGACCATTTTTGCACACACTTTTGTTCTCAAGCCAAGATTTTCAGGTAATATTTATTTTAACTTTTTCTCTATTGATGTTTACTTGGTCTGCTATGCTTCTCCCAGTGAGCTGATGATTTCAATGCACAATTTGAAAATTTTCTGCAATGTTTTCATCAGTTCTGCTGTGCTGGCCACCCTGACCTCTCTTCATCAGTGACATTTTCTAACCCCTTAGGAAAACATTTAATCCATTTGTACATTGCCATTTTCTTCATGGATCACCCCGATAAACGTAGACTAACATGTCCTTGATTTCACTTCCACTCTTACCAAGTGTAACAAGAAGTGTAATGTTTGTTTGTTGCTCTAATTCAAACTCTAACACATTGCACATAAAAATAGGCGATAACAATAATGAATGCCACTCAGAGAGACACAAACACAAGTTGACATGAACATAGCTGCAAGATGCTGATATACCAAGTTACGAACCCTTATTGGTTGTTTGTACAGTGCTGCCAACTTAAGTGCATGATGGAAAGTTCATGAACTTAATTCTCAGATCTTGAATATAGTTCATTTTTTTTTTTTTTTGAGACAGAGATTTGCTCACTCTGTTGCCTGGGTTAGAGTGGCACGGCCTCAACCTGCCTCATACAAACCTCAAACTTCTGAGTTTAAGTGACCCTCCTGCCTCAACTTCCTGAATAGGTGGGACTATAGGTTTGTGCCACCATTGCCAGCTTAATTTTCCTATTTTTAAGCGAGACAGGGGTGTCTCTTTGCTCAGGCTGATGTTGAATTTCTGAGCTCAAGTGATCCTCCCGCATTAGTCTCTCAGATTGCTGGGGTTATAGGAATGAGCCTCCACATCCATGCATATATAGTTCAAGTACTCATGTGTTATTTTCAAGACTATGAAAGAAAAACTATATTATCACAAATAATATAAGAAGAGCCCTACTGGGACTAGTTAAATAAGGAAAGTCTTAAGGGAAATAGTTTTTAAATAGAAACACAAAGAATGAAAAGGATTAATAATATCAAGACTTGACAAATGCTGTTCCAGACAGAAGAATGAGTAAACATAAGGTTTCTATAGTGAGAAAACAATATTTGCAAGACATTCTATAAGTCTCTGATCATATAGGCTAGCTTCTGACCTCATTGTTTACATTTAGGGGTTGTGACAAACATTAAGCAAATACTTCTACAATTGGTGTTTTAATCATATTCATGAGAAAATTGGATGCTATTAGAGCTTATATTGTGTGGTAATATCTAACTCTGTTCGAGGAATACAATTAATAAATGATGAGATACATCACCCACAATTTCACAACCCAAAATATTCTGATTCACAAAGTACAAGAATTCCAAAGATATTAGGCAATTTATTTAGCAGCAAAATTTTATCAGAAGAGATGAGAAGCTTTATGTAATTTTTATGCATCTCACTTTCTGTGAATATTTACACATATACTAGAAAAATCATGTATTTAAATATGTATGTTGATTCAGAGTCTGCTGGGAGTGTTAGATAAATTAAAATCTAAAAATTTCTAAAGTAAAAAGGAAAACATATAACCTTAAGGTTTTCTGATAATGAGATATACTCTTATATTTGCAGATTTTCCTGCAAGACTGACTTAATGCTATACTACAAAACTGAACAAGGAAAGAAAGTGATGTGTATTTATAAAAAAAGGTGAAAAGATTTAAGGATGTCAGTAGAATGGTTAAATAGGAAGTTCCAATTTTTCTCTCTTCCCGGAAACATATTTTATTTTATTTTATTTTATTTTTAGTCAGAAGCACATTTCTAACAACCATATACACACCAGGATGGCTTCTGTGAATCTCAGAATGTAGGTAAGAAATTTCAGAGATCCTCTAATCCTACATTTTTTCCTACAGGGAAAAGGCAAAGCAAGGAGGAGAGAGGCATCCAATACACAGAGCCCAACAAATTACTGATGAAAATAACAAAGTCCATATTAGATGAATAAAAGTGTAGATGTTAAGATTATAATTGGCTTAAACTTTTATGAGATGCTTTATGTAAATCACATGATAATCTCACACACACACACAATTCCTATCAAAGATACACAAAAGAAAAAGAGAAAAAAAGTTGAAGTATATTACTACAAAACAAATAGGAAAAAAAATAAGATGCAAAAGGAGGAACTAAAGAACTATAAGATGGAAAACAATTTTAAAAAATGGCAATAAGTCCTTCCCTATCAACAATTACTTTAAACCTAAATGGATTAAACTACCCAATCAAGACATAGGGTGACAAAATGTATTTTTAAAAAACACTGAACTATATGTGATATACAGAGACTAATGTCAGATTTAAGCAAAGACATACTCTTGAAAGTGAAGGGATGAGAAAAGACATTTTATAAAAATGGTAAACAAGATAACATAATATTATATCAGGCAATACAGACTTTAAATAATTATATCAGGCTGGCATTTTTTCTTTCTTTCTTTGGGATGCCACACCATTCTCTCATTTTTTTTCTCTCTTTTCCTCTGTCTTACCTTGTCTTTCTCTAATCTATTCTTTCTTTTTCTCATCTCTTCCCTTCACTCTCATCCCTCTCTCAAATATAAAATAAACATGTTCTTTTATATCCTAAAAATAAATAAATAAGTAAAGACAACAATAGACAGTATATAATGATAAAAATACCAATTCATCAGGAAGATGTAACAATTAGCAGGATATATGCACTCAACATTACAGCACCTAAATAATATAAAACAATATTAACAGAGCTGAAGGAAGAAATCTATAACAATGCAATAAAATAGGAGATGACCCCACTTTCAGCAATCAATAGAATATCCAGGCAGAAAATCAATAAAGAAACAGCAAACCTGAATGAGACCAAATGGACCTAAGAGACAAAGAACATTCTATCCAATACCTGCAGAAAGCACTTTTTTCTTAAATACATATGGAACATTCACTAGGATAGATCACGTTATGCCACAAAATAAGTTTTAACAAACTTAAGAATGAAATCATATCAAGTATTTTTTCCCACCAAAAATGTATAAAACTTAAATAAATAACAGATGGATAATTGGAAATTTCACAAAAATGTGGAAATCATACAACAAACTTTGAAACAACGAATGGGTCAGAGAAGAAATCAAATGGAAATCATAAAATATCTTGAAAAAAATTAAAATAAAAGCACACCTTACAGAAACATGGCATGTAGCAAAAGAAGTACTAAGAATGAAGATTAAAGTAATAATCTTCTTTACATTTCTCTTTAATCCCTAATTTTATATCTCAAAGAATTAGAAACTAAGAGAAATTAAGCTCAAAGTTAGCAGAAGACAAGAAATAATAAAGATTAGGTAGAAATAGAGATAAGACAAACAATAGAAAAAATTAAAAAACTAACAATTTTATGAACATAAACAAAATTGACCAACCATTAGCAAAACTAATTTACAAAAGAGGAAAGATTCATATAAATAAAATTTGAAATGGAAGGCAACATTTCAACTAATGCTGAAGAAATAAAAAAGGACTATTAGAGTCAAGTATGAGTAATTAAATGCCAAGAAATTGTATAATCTAGAAGAAATGCTACAACCTACCAAGACTGAATCAGGAAGAAATAAAAATATTGGACAAATAATTGAAATAGAGCTCAGGATTTGATACCTTCATGCAGGAATTATACCAAACATCTAAAGAAGAATTAACACCAATTCTTCTCAAACTCTTCCAAAGTTTGAAGAGGAGAGAACATTTCCAACCTCATTATACCATGGCATCATTACCCTGGTACCAAAACCAAAAAAGGCACTGTAAGAAATGAAATCAGAGGACAATATACCTTATAAATATAGATGCAAAACTTCTCAAGGAAAATGCTGGCAAAATAAATCAAGCACTTCAAAATGGTTGTATACCTGATCAAGCAGGATTTGTTCCTAGAATGCCAAAACACTTCAATATCCACAAGTCAATAAATGTAACATATTATATTAATAGAACAAAAGATAAAATTAATATTGTCACTTTTATAAATTCAGAAAAACTATTTGACAAAATTTAATGTCCTCTCATGATAAACATTCTAAAAGAATTATGTACTGAAGTAATGAACCTGAACATAATGAATAATACATATAACAAGCTTATAGGGAACATCATTCTCAATGGTCAGAAGAAGCAAAAAGCATTTCCTTTAAGATCAGGAAACAGATAAGGATGACCACTTTGGCAATTTCTATTCAATACAGTAGTGGTGATACTAGCCAGAGTAATTAAACAAGAAAAAGAAATAACAGTTATCCAAATTGGAAAAGATATAAGAAACTGACTATCTCTAAGAAATAGTATATATAACCTACTCCCTATCCAGAAGGAATACATTCCAAGATCCCCAGTAGACACCTGAATCCATGGGTAGTCCTGAGCACTATATACATCTCTATATACATCTTTCTTTCTTATACATGTATACCTATCACAAAGTTTATAGGTTAGGCACAATAAGAGATTAACAACAGTAACAAATGAGAAATAGAAAATTATAACAATGCTGCTGACCTTTGAACAATGCAAAGGTTAGGGACCCTATCCCCTTATGCAGCAAAATATCTAAATATAACATTTAACTTCCTGAAAACTTAACTACCAATAGCCCACTATTGACCTGAAGACTTACTGATAAAATAAACAATTTATTAACACATATTTTGTATGCTATATGTCTCATATGCTGTAATCTCACAATACAGTAAGCTAGAAAAAATGCAATGTTATAAAACTTTATTAAGAAAATCATAAGAAAGAAAAAATATATTTCCTATTAATTAAATGGATGTATATCATCATAAAAGTCTTAGTCCCCATCATCTTCATCTTAAGTAGGTTGAGGAGGTTAACACAGAGAAAGGATTGACCTTGCTGCTTCAGGGGTGGCTGAAGAGAATAGGTGAAGGAGTTAGAAGAGGAAGTAGGGGAAGCAGACAAATTGGGTAACTATATGGAAATGCATCATAATTTGTGCTCAGTACTTTTGCTTTTTAATTTCCCTAAAAATGTTTATATACAGGTATATTCTTTCACCACTTGCTTTAGTTTTAGTGGCTATATGATAAGAGAGACTATGTCATAAAAGAGGCCAAAAGAGGTCTTGAATAACTAGAACCCTTTTGCTCAATTGCCTGATGTCAATTGTTCTGTGATACTACTTTCTATATCTTCCTCTTACCTGGCACTGGTTTGGAGGCACTCATCTCCATCAGCTTCTTTTTTGTTAATTTATGTAATGTGATGTTTCTTAGCTCTTCAATTTCTACATGATCCATATACTGGAACACTTTGTCCTCCCCCAACTTTTTGCTATATCCATGCCATCATATTCATGATGTCCTTGATTGGCCTATCATAAATCCTGTGAAGTCATGCACAACATCTGGACACAGTTTTCTCAGTAGGAATTTGGTGTTTCAGGCTTGATGGCTTTCATGGCTTTTTCAGTAACAAGGATAGAATCTTTGGTGGTACAATCCTTCATATTTTCATGATTCTCTTTCTATATAGGAGATCTCTCTCATAATATTGACAATATTTTCCATCGAGTACAAGAGGTAATGAGTCTTAAAGAGTCTTATAACTCCCTGACTTAGGGATTAGATTACAAACATTGTCTTTGGAGACAAACCGACTGCTTTGATATCTTCAGCTTTAACCTCATAAGATCCTATGTAACCAGAGGCATTGTCCAATATCAAAAGAACTTTACAAGGCAGTCCCGATTGGTAAGGTATTTCCTAACTTGAGAAATAGGCAACTGTAGAACCAGTCCAGAAAATGGGTTCTTCTTGTCCAGGCATTTTTGTAGTACAACCAAAATACCAGCAGGTGGTACTTTTTTTTTTCTTTTCCTTTTGAGCCAGAGTCTTACTCTGGTATCCTAGTTGGAGGGCCATGGCCTAGCCTGCCTACCTTGTATCAAACATAGACTTCTGAGCTCAAGTGATCCTCTTGTGTCAGCCTCCCAAGTATCTTGGACTACAGGTGCTTACCATGACCTGCCTAATTTTTCTATTTTTAGTAGAGATGGGCTCTTGCTTTTCTTTAGGCTGGTCTTGTATGCCTATGTTCAAGGGATCCTCCCACTTTGGCTTCCCAGAGTGTTAGGATTACAGGTGTGAGCCACTGTATCCTGTCCTTAATAGAGTCAAGGAACTGTCATCTGCTGCCACTTGGTCAGCAAAAGTTGCTTCTTCTGTTATCTTGATATTTTTTTCATCTAAGCATCTCTTTAAAATTATTAAATCCTTCTTTGCTGGCATTAAATTTTCAAGCTCTAGATTCTTCATGTTCCCTTCTGTTTAAGTTGTCGTATAGTGACTTTGCCTTTCTACAAATCATATTGGAGTCCATAGCTATGCCTTTCTCAAGGCAATCCTGCACTCAGGAAAAAGCTAACTTTTCAATATGTGATACAAAGGTATTGAGCAAAAAGTCTAAGGACTTCCATGCCTGCTGCCATACCTACAGTGATGTCCTCACAAATTTCTTTTCTTCTTTTACAGTGGCCCTAGTCTAGACTCATTTATCTTGAAATAGCAGGCAATTTGCAGATGCAGACCTCAATTTATGGCACATATCAGGCTATTCAACATTTTCTTACCATATTAAAACTCTTATTTGTTTCTTGGGAGCACTTTGAGCATTACTAGTGGCACTTTGCATGAGTACCATGTGTTATTCAAGGTTTAGGATGTTTCACTAAACACAATAAAAATTACACGAGAACCATGGGAGGCCACTTTCTACTGTGGTATATAATTACCAAAAATAAAAACTGCTCATACAGACAAGATTAGTGTTACATGGCACTTTAAATAAGCACTCACAATACTTGAGCTCACCACAATAGAAACAGGAAGTGGCTATAAAAGTTATTACAGGACTGCATTATATATTTCAGGTAATCTTATGCAGTTATGTTATCACACTGCATCTTTACATTTGTTTATACTTCTCTCAACTGTGAATGGAGCTATGTATGGTCTTTGTTAGTGTACCTAATTTTTGATAAATTTTAAGTTTTTATACTAGATTTGTGTATACTTTTTACAAAAATATAAACTGGATGGATAGCATTGATACAGGACTGGTAACGTCACAGCCAGTTCAGCCGAGCTGAGGGGAGGACCCCTTGCCTCTGCCCTGGCAGTGTTGGTGCAGCAGCAGCAAACAGAGGAACCAGCCGGCTGGAGGGTAGGCAAGGGGGACCCGGTAGGAGGCTCCAGTAGCTGGAGGGGCCAGACAACTGCTGGGGAGACACCAGCACTTTAGGTCTCCCTCCCCTTGCACTGTGGCTGAACAGGGAACCCCCCATTTCCTAGGCCTGGTCAATTGCATTTAAGTTTCCTAGACCAGATGCATTTGCTACTGAGTTCTGGCTAAAAGTAACTATAGAGGACCCATACCCACTAAAAGTAAAAACTGAGTTCCAGAAATATAAAGGACTCCATGTGATTATATATATATATCCATGGACAAACAGCCTGGTGAGAGGTAGGGAGAGAGAGCTTTCCCGGCCTTGATTCTCTCTGCCAGGAGTGTTGGTGTTTTGTATTCATTTCTGTAAATAAATCCTGTCTTAACATTGATCGGTGGTCCATGGATTCATTCTTTGAATCATCGAGACTAAGAATCTACTGAAGACGAAATTCTGGTATCAGTATGTTATAAGATAGACTAGTATATACATATATTTATGCATTCATTCATTCATTCATTCATTCACTTTTTCTTAATTTTATAGATATTTCTGAGCTACACATTTTGTAAGTGCTTTCAAATTGTTGAAAATTTCCAAAAATTTTCCAATATATTCATTGAAAAAAGATCCATTTAAAACTGGTCCTGTGCATATGAATATGGTCTTTCTCTCTCTCTCTCAAAATATCTTACTGTACTGTACCCACTTAATTTTACACTGTTGCTGACTATGGTTAACAAAAGTTGCAGAAAGTAAAACTATAGATGGGAGGCTACTATATTGGGAAATCAAAATGACAAGAAGGAAATAAAAACAAGGACACTAGAATAATCTGAAGTCTAGTATCTATAGATATAACAAGAATAAAGTGCTGCCTAATATCCACCTATATTAACATAAATCTTCACACCAAAGGCCCGTTTGCCTCAGTTTCTACTACCTAATACATGTCCAACATTTAACAAAAAATTAAAAAGCAAGCCAAAGGGTAAGATGAAACAAAAATGAAAAGACAAATCAACCATTTGAACCAGACTCACATATGTTACAAATATTGGAATTACCATATAATGAATTTAAATATATAATTAAATGTTAGAATCTTTAATATGTGAAAGGGCATAGTGATATTTGAATGTGATTTGGATTCCAAAATTATGCATATTGTAAACTCTAGAAAAAACCCTTTAGAAAGAACTCAAAAATAAGTATAAATGCAAAACACTCTGAGAAGAAAAAGAATCATGTAAAACGCTCAATTAAAACAGACTAAACAGACTAAACAAACAGAAAACAGTAATAGATTTTATTCCAACTTTATCAATAAGCACTTTAAATGTGTACTCAGTGAGCACATCAAATAAAACACAAAGATTATCATAATAGAAAAAATTAAGACCCAATGTAATGAGTAATTTTATATATCAGTTTATTGGAGTAAGTACTAGTAAAACATTCTGGACCCTGTTAATGGGTCCAAAAAAGATTTGAATACATAGAATGGTTATAAATGATTGGTCTTACCAATGTAGGTGGGCATAATAAAACAATGAGGGTCCAAATATGTAGTATAAAAGAAAGGTGAAAGAAAAGCAAATTCACGTGTGTTTGAGTTGAGACAACCATCTTCTTCTGGGCATAGGCATTACTGGTTCTCAGGTCCTCAAACTCAGACTAAATTACATAATTGGCCTTTGTGGTTCTCCAGCTTGTAGATGGCATTTCATGGGACTTTTTGGCCTCTGTAATTGCATGAGCTAATTCTCACAAGAATCCTTTCATATATAAACACACATATATACGCACATTCCTGCACCCCATAATCTTTCCACCTTCAATAGACTGCATGTATGTTGATGCTGTCATAAGATTATACCACCATATTTTTAACTGTGTCTTTTCTACATTTAGATATAGTTAGATACATAAACATGTATTATTGTGTTACAATTGCCTAGAACATTCAGCATAGAAATCTGCTATACAAGTTTATAGCCTAAGAGCCATAGGCTATACATTGGGGCCATAATCCCAAAAGGCACAACCTGAATGCAATAATTCCAAATGTTGAAATATTAAAAGATCAAAATTAATAAAAGTCTAAAATCCTGAAAATCACAATCCTGAAAGTTCAAAATCCCAGGAGTATAATTTTGGAAAAAAATAACCAAAAAATTATTTAAAAGACATTTATTTACATTTTTTGCCTTTTTTTTCTTGTTTCCTGGTCATAGAAACTATACATTTTAAAAGATTTATTTGGGAAACATATGAAATCATGACAGGACACTTTATGTAATAAAATAGGCAAAAATAACATACATGTTTTTGCAACTATAAACATTCAGGAATACTAATGATAGTTGGACAAATAGAACAGTAATGAGCAGATGTACCTACATATTTAAAGAAATAGGTCAGAAAGGGAATAAAGGCTTATTACCATGGCTGGTAATTATGTGTGTTCAGTTTTATGACTGCTGTTATCTGAAGTTCTATCATGGACAACTGAAGTCTTTTGATGAGACTGATCATAAGTACTGATGAGTCACTGCCACATGGTCATGCAAAGAACCAAGATCTCAATAAATTTCACAAATGCAGATGTTCAAAAGGGAAAAAGGGACATCTCTTCATTTATTAAGGAAGTTTCAACGTTTTAAGATATATGTATAATGTTTAGACACAAAATACCCATTGTGATAATGTACTTTTATGGAATCAAATTTGCCAAAAAAAAAGAAAAATTAATAAAACTTTTTAAAAGTCTTTACACAATTTACACCCCCAATATTGGAAATCAAAAAAGATAAAATACATGGCATAGAAATTGTATTTCAAAAAGCTATGGGAAATTGCACTGAAGTAGTTTAAAAGATCTGGCTAACAGTCACAATCATTAATTATATTTTGGTGTTTTTTTTAATCATAAAGAATAGCTATTTCTTTTCTTTTGGGGCATGGTTGCCCTCAAAGAATATCTTCATTTTCTATGTGAAGCTCCTCTTTTTGAAATACTTCTGTGGTTTGATGTACACTAACACGAGCATTTCTCATTAAATTTTTCATGTCCTGTGCCATGTTTGTATGTTGTTTGTATATGTAAAGATCCATTCTGCATGCACTTATATTCTGCATAGCCCAGCTACTTGGTAAAAACAACAATAGTGATCAGACAGCAGCCCCACTGTGTGTCTTCTTATTCTGCCATGGACATAATTATTTTTGGCCCAAACAGTAACTTCTCTGGATTCTTAAGGGAAATGTGGTTTCAATTCATTAACCCCTTCTAATTTCATCAGCTGGAAGGAGTGCCAATGCAGACACATGACATTTCTAAAGTGATGGTCACATCACTGTTATTGTGTGACCATCCACTCATTTGAATTTTCAGCCAAACAGAAATGAAGACAAAAACAAGGTAATGCTTCTGACAAACACAATGCAACTAACCTGCATAAAACCAAAAATACATTAAGCACACAAAAACTCACTTCTTCAGAATTTGACATTCAGAATTTCAGTATTCAAAATTTGATTATTTCAGGATTATGAATTTCAGGAATTTAGATGCTGGAAATTTTAGACTTTAGGGATTTTGACCATTTGGGATTATAACATTAGTGATTATGGCCCTCAGGAGTATGGCATTTGAGATTATGATCATCATCTCACATAGCCTGGCTGTGAGCAGGCTGTACCCTCTAAGTTTGTGAAAGTATTCTATAATATTCACACATGCAAAACTGCCCAGCACTGAACTTCTTAGGACATAGTGCTATTGTTAAACAATGCATGATTCTTTGTATAACTTATTGGTTCTGCTCCTCCAAAGAATCCTGTCTAATACACCGAACTGCTACTCATTTTATATATAAAGACAAATGGGTTCAAATTAAAAAGATGAAAAAAAGATATTCCATGTTAACATTAATCAAAGTAAAGTTAGAGTCCTTATGATTTCAGACAAAGCAGAACCTTGAATAATTTGAAGGATAAAGCAGGCTATTAAATAATCAGAAAAGAGTCAATTTTCCAGTAGACATAAAATCCTAAACATGGTTTTACCTAATGACAGAAGATGAAATACATCAGGAAAAACCAGTAGATCAGAGAGAAGGAAAAGGCATGTCTAGTTTTAGAAACTTCAGACTCCTACCCAGTACTTCTTAAAACTTTCAAAGTCATCAAAAACAAGGGAAGTCCGAGAAATTGCCACAATCAAAAGATACCTAATGTGAAATGATGATTAAATGTAGGATATCAGATGCAATATCCAAGTAGAAAAAAGACAATAAACAAAAACTTAAAAAAAGAAGTAAAGTATGAGCTTTAACAATAACAATTATTTATCAACATTTGTTTGTTACTTATGACAAGTGTCTCATACTAATGTAAATTGTTAAAAGGCAAGCTATTTATTCAATCTGATGAGAAACCAGAGTATAATGTAAGTTGATAAACACAGGAGAAATTGTATGTAGAAAGTTTCTGTACAATGCAACCTTTTTGTAAATCTAAACCTATCGTAAAATAAAATGTTTATGATGAAAAATGCAGGCATCTCCAAATTTGAAAATGAGAAAGAGGGAGATGAAAGTTATGGAGTTCAAATAGTCTTGCATTATTAAGAAGGAAGCTACAGGTAGAGATGGTAATTAAAGGTATCTTTTGTTTAATTAAGTATTGCTACATTTGCCTCCACAGTAACCTGTTTTTCCACAAAGATGAGAGGTTGTATATTGCAGAGAAAAGCCATCTCAGCAATCATCATCTGGATCCCTAGGAGCCCTGATTCTCCCAGTTATACTTAGTAACCTAAGAGGAATGTCCTTTACTGCCAACCTGAGCGCTCTGTTTTAATATGAAGACATCACTGTCAGTGTTCTTTCCAGGAACAAAGGAACCATGGTGAATATTGGGAAATCCACTGCCTGGAAATTCTATTGCAATACCTGAATTCTTAGCCTATAATTTTCCCTGCTCTGTTAACCATCACTTGATGACATACTTTGTAGTGCTTCTACTTTCTGTAGCTGTCCTGTCTCATTCCACTATTTTTACAGCTTTGCTTCTTTCATTTCACTCATCATTCATGGATTCTATACAGTTTCTCTTCCAGCAAAAGCCATACTTATTATTTTAAAGTGCTGTGCCTGCACGCTCATGCGCGCTCTCTCTCTCTATTCTCTCCCTTTCTTTCCTTACCCAACTATCTACATAGCTATTTATGTTCTATCTTTCTATTACATTATTGATATTTTCCTTGTGATTTTGGTGCATTTCATGGGGAAAGAAAAGGCTGGGAGGAAGGTGGTGTCTGCATCTATCATTGAAGCAAAAAATACCTTCCACACAATTATCTCTCACAATTATGTCATTTTGCATAGTGCCTCAGGGGCTTCTACTCAATGAAATATTTAGCTTAAGTCAAGTCAGTATTTTTATAAGATGCCTTTACAGCTGAAGTAAGCTTTAAAAGATGGAAAATCTGGATTTGGAAATTAAGCAATTCTACACACTAATTAGCATTATTAGTGCTCACTAACTATCCAGCAGTACATCACAAATTTGTTTCAGATCTTTTGATTTTTAAATAGGAAATATTGCTAATAATGGACCAAAATTGGTTGTAACCAAAAAAAGGAACATTATTTATAAAATACCTAGAAAATAGAAATGATATAAAGACTTTTAAATGACATTTATTTATATCTGTAATAGCAAAAAGTAGATACATATTTATGCTTAATATTCCAGAGGTCAAAAATTAGAATTAAAAAATTTAATGTCTCTGTACTATGTTTTTTATGATAATGTGTTTATTTTATCCAAAAATCATACTGTGATATTATTATAAAATACAGTATTAAAACTATGAGTCACTAAGTATAACTTTCCAAATGCTGTCTTATTTAAATTAATAAAATATATAGGTACATTACTGTTCTCTGTTAAATATCTATACCATCTAGGGCTATAGCAATCCTGTATAATTATCAGTGGAAAGATTTATTTTAAGTAGACATATTTTTTCCTTTTATTTTTGTCAAATAAATTCATATGATTTATTCCTTATAAAATTTATTGTGTCTAGGAATACAAGTGTTTATTTGTCAAAATGTCTGTTTCTTTAGGCAGAACTGGAATATTTTTCTTCCATATAGATTAAGAGAAGTTCATCATATAAAAAAGATGGCATATGATATCATAATAAAATGTTAACACAATTTCTTACTTACTGTTTTATTTCTTTCTTTAATATAAGCCAATGTCTATATATGTGCCTAGGTTTATGATTCTGATCTGAATTAATTCAAAATGCTTACTTACTATATTATTAGTTTTCAAGAAGTATAACTTTCTCAATGACTACAAATAGATAAAAACAACATTAATTTTTAATATTTACCATTTTTCAGTTTGAATATGACTGTCATTTCAGTTTTCTTACCCAAGACATGGGAGAATAAATGATTAAATAAAAACATGAATATTTAATATTATAAGGTAAAGCATACAAATATGTAAGACTCAGTGTGAAAAACTACATTAGATCTTGCCTATTTTTCATGTAAAATGACCTACTAAAAATAATAATACTTAAATCAATGAGATAATAAATGAGGTTAAAGATAAAATTTGATTAGGTCAACATTCAGGGCTATACTTTTGTTTTAAGCCACCAATAACCCAAACAATCAGCCACAGTACAAAATACAGTCTCTGATTATATATTGACATCTATTTTAATAGCAGTCTATTTTCAGAAAATGGTCTGTCAACATGTCAAGGATGATTGGAAGTGTTGGATAGTAACACAAACGCACCAGTTCAACAGAAAAAGCAAACCTTTTCTCAATGCCCTTTAAATATTGAGTTGGTAAACTTACATTCCTAAACTTTCACTACATTGAAAACTTTTATCCTAAATTTTCTACCTCTGTATTGTTGACTAAAATTAAGGCTGTTGAGGCAGAAATAATTTGATAAAGGTTTATAGGAAGCCAAATGTGAAGAATGACCCTGGGAGTCACACCAATAAAGTTGAGTGTGTTCCAAATCTGTTACCAGTTGGAATCCTTTCATAAGAAAATTTAATTGAAGGGAGGGAGATTCCTCATGTCAGAGTTGTTTGGGTTTTTTGGAGGGTATAATATGGAGGTTACAAGTATTGGCTACAGATTACAAACTATAGGATAAAATATTCCGTGAGTAAAACAATTAGTGAATTTCCATGATTCAGAAACAGCTCAATGTCCTTTTCAACGTCAATAGGTTAGCTATTAATCAATACACTAAGAGTTTGAGGAATTTACAATAAGATTTGAGGAATTCATGATACAGATTTTTTACTCAGGGACAGAATGCAAGCCATGAATCCTATGATCGTCCCCAGGCAGTTAATTTGGAAGTCTGCCACACATGACCTGTAGATTATTGCTGTCCTAATTCAAAAGGTAAGTATCTCCTGCTTAGACTATAATAATTTATTTTCTTAACTGCAAACTCTTTTCTATGAAGTTTTTTAGACTTTCTCTGAAAAGTCAGTAACCTAATATTAAAAAATATATATATTACTATAAAAATACCTTTTAAATTATGTTAGATTTTCTTGTAAAATGTTTGTAATTGAGGCTCATTCCTGAGAACAGTGATTTGCTATTCTGGTTGCACATTATAATTATCTGGACACTTAAACAAAATAACAAAAAGAAAACCAATAAAACTTTGCCTTCCCTTCGGAAATTTGGATTAGATGGCCTGTGGTGGAGTCTAGATGTTAGCACCTATCTTTAAAATCTCCTTCATGTGACTCTAATGGGGGAACAGGCTTGAGAATGACTGAAATACAGGTTGAAGTACAAAATCCTCAGAAATAGAATTGTATTCCTAACTCCCTTTTTTTTTTACAGTTTAATTGCTTAGTTTATACTACACAAGACCAAACACTCAATCACAACAAGCTTTTATCATGTCTTTCGAGTCCTTCACTAACAACTTAAATTATTCTGATCTCCAAGGACAAGTTTAAGACTCTAGATGTAATACAACTTAATCACTTATATCGCATTCTTTTAAAATCACTTACTATTAATTTTATCTAGATTTGTTTTTATATTTCATCTACTTCCTAATAAAATGCCAACTTTATTGTGATTAAAATCACAGTTTGAGCTGCGCAGAAAAGCTCTACACACTCTTTTTATTTTATTTATTTTATTTTATTTTATTTTACAACATTGGTTGGCCTTAGCAAAAACCTACTAGTGTTACAAAAGTCACATCATGCCAGGTGTCTTTAATTGTATAACACATACATATTGTTTTCTCTGTATATTTATGATAATTCATGATTTTATTTAAATTCATTTATTTCTTAAAAACTTTGTAATACTAACATAATTGGAAAACTATCTTTCCTGGATATGAAAATAAAAATAAGCACAATAAGACATATTACTCAATCAAGTCAGACCTAATATTACAGTTTCCATCCTCTTAAAAGGAAATAATCAAGTTTTATAAATTTGGCTTTGATATGCTAACATGACCCTGATAATTTTTTTTTATTTAATCAGAAAAAATAAGAAAAGTTTAAAACGAAGGTAAATTCTTCTAATTCCTTATAGGCGAATTTATATTTAATGATGTTTAATGATCTATCTATGTGCTAGCCAAAAATCACTTGATGTACCAGAAGGGCTATCATTAAGTTTTTAAACATTACCTTAAAACTTACTCAACTGGTAGTAACTCAATGACAGCTTCTCACACACACCCTGCCCACACACAAACAGTATACTTTTTTACCTGGGAATTATTCCAGACGACTATATTTTGAAGATTTGTGTTTATATTGAGCAAATGGTTTTTAAAATAAAAACTCAAGACTCCCTATAGTAGTTCTGGATTATATGTCCAATTTTTTACTTGCTTATACCTTAGCATATCTGTGACTCATACTTCTACAGAGAAAAAAAAGTAGCTAAATTTTAGAAATGTGTTACACTGAAATACATTTTATTTTTGTTAAAGTGTTGTCTGGGTGCCTACAGATTTAAAGAAAAGCTTTCTTAAGGAAGCTATTTGTCTACAATTGTAAAGTAATAGCATTATATAGGGTCTCTATACAAAGTTAACCTAATTTTTAAACAGACAACATGCAAAGTGATGTATTAAGTTTGATGTGTTTATTGAAAACAATTGAGATAGTTCTAAAATTTCTAAGCTTTTTATGTAAATGAAGAAATTGGTAAAGATATCTGTAAAAATAGCTTAAGAGATAATTTTATATACAGGGTGGACATGAAGTTCATATTAAATTGTACACAAATTTTATGTCTACCCTGTATATTATAAAAGAAAGCACTGTCAACGAAATAGCTTTGACCTTTCTGTACAGATATTTTGTCTCATTTTGACATATTTTTATCACTGTACAAATTTTGCAAAAAGCTTCTTTGTTGATTTCTTTTGCTATAACAAGTATTTTCTATTGGCTTTCTTACTAAAATGTACCACAACACCTAGATTCATTTTATACATTTTATAGTCCTAGCTAACTGAGACCTTCCACAAATAGAGAAATACACCTATATTATTATTGTACGCTTCCAGAAATGGGAAGTAAAATGGAAGAATTTCATCTCTGTGAAAAACTGTAATAGCAGCACTTAATAGTCAAAATAATGTTATACCAGGCTTTAAAGGAAATGCCAAAGATCTCAGCTATATGACTTTAATGCACATTATTTGTAGTCATTATTGTGTGTAAACAAAGAATCTGACACTAAAAATAAGGTGGTTGAAAGGAAAAAAAGGTTAGAAAAGGAATCTAAAAATCATATGTGAGCAATAATATCCAGCCTTCACTGGACAGTGCAAAGGGACTCCATCTCAACAACAGAAATATCAGTTGAGTAAAGCAAGCTATGTTCTAAAGTAAAGGTAACCATAATAGACTGTTTTAGCTTCTTGGATTTAGCTATTACAATCAAGCAGTCAGTATATTATTGTAGCTTCTTGGATTTAGCTATTAAGATATTCATTCAGTGCCTGGCTTATTTCACTAAGCATCATGTCCTCAAGGTTCATGCATATCCTGTCTTCATCAAACAAGACAGGATATGCAATTTTTGTAAATTATGCCTCAATCTTAAGGAGAAAAAATAACATCTTTCTTATTAAAAAACACAATAATAAACAATTATTTAAATTTTTTTATTCTTATCCCCTCTATGTTTGCAAACTAAATGATAATGAAAGCCTGGTTCAAAGTTTGTAGATTATTACATGTTACCTACAGGAAGATATTGTACAAGCTCTTATTTTGTATCTTGCCATATTCTTAGAATGTTAGACAATGCACACTTGTGGTGGAAAATACAGCATAACATCATATTCAAGAACTATTATGTATCAGGTATAAATAAAAGTTAAATCCTTAGTCAAAACCACTCTATGCTCCCTTCCTCTGGCTACATGGCAATATGCTACTGTTTTTTAGAATCAATACTAACATTAATAATTTAAAATTGGATTAATGAATACTGTTGAGATAGTGATAAGAATGATAGAAATCTTTTAAAAAGATATTAAAAATGAATATTCAGGAAGTGAGGACAAATTCTGCAGGTGGATATTCATTGTAACAATGTCACAGGGTCATATCAGTGAAAGGACAAGACGGAACAGGACATAATTTACAAAGAATACAAAGGACGTGAAACAACAGGAAAAGCAAGTACAGGTAATAGGGGAGAAGTCCAAAAATGTCCACGTGTAGTACAGGCTCCTTCCGCTGATGCACAAGCTGTATTTTGGTTTTGGATCATGAACTACCAACATATGAGCCATATATTTCAGTTTCCAGGACCCCATATGAGTTTACTGAGATGTCTTTTATGCCCCACCTCTCACTAAACTAAAGCCAGACTCTGTATCTGTTAAGCCAGGAGCAAACTATTAACGTTTATTTCCCTAAACAATGAACACAAGTTAGCACCACATGCCCCCTTGAGAATTTTGAATTTTAAACAACACATCATAAATCATTAGCTGGTACAGTTCATTCTTCTCTTGACCAATGGTCAAGATTTTCAGCTTCCCCGGAGCCTCAGGTCCAATGTGTAAGCTATTTTATAGGCGCTATTGCCACTGTCGTTTGCATGCTGACCCACCTAAGGAAATCAAAGTACACCCCATCTTGATTTATAATAAGTAATATTTACCTTGAAATTCAAAGGAGACTCAATGTAACTAAAGCTATTAAAATACTGACTAATGACCACAGTAAATTATAAATAAATAATACCTACAATCTAGTACAAACCACTTCAAAACTCTTTCATCCCATGGTTGGAAAGCTACATTATTAAACAGTTGTTCTACACATTGGCTAGGGGTTGGGTCATGGCTTCTCCGCCAGAAAGGGGAAAAGTTACCAGTTGTTCCACATCTGCATCAGCACTTGGCTTTGCCATTATTTTTATTTTTAGCTATTCTGATGCATGTATAGTGCTACATTAGTTTTAATAAAAATATATTTCCAAGACAGAAGTCCCCATGTAAAGAGAGTTTGTTTAGACTGTTTCACGTTGCCATTGTAAACCTAAGCCACTTTCTTAATTATTACTCCTATAAATTTTTCAAGGTAAAATACATAAAACTACATGTATTAAGACTTTAAGCAATGATAATGAAACATTAACATAAATCATGAACATTGTATAAAAACAATAAATACAGTATGTAGGGTAAAGTTCCTCAGGATCACTTGTGCATATATGTACGTGTGTGTGTGAGAGAGAGAGTCTGGGAAAGAGTGACAGAGACAGAGATTGAATAAGTAACAGAGTGAATATCTCTCTCAATCTTACTTTAGAAATAGTGCTAGAAATACAGTTAATTAATAGACAAATAAGAAGAAAATAAATTAAGCCTGAATTACTGTTGGTTTGCCAAAAAACAAAAGAAAAGAAAAGGTCACACATGAACACCAAAACAGTCCTGGGTGATTCGTTATGAACACATTTACTAATATAGCCAACTTGTAGGATCCAGAGCTAACTATTAACAGTTGAAAATATGCCCAGCAAACTCCTAATTTAATATTAATGAGAGTGGATGTTGGGTTGATTGTTAAAAATTAAAGATAATGGTTAACATACAGAAAAATAAACGTTTTACCAAATATTCTACAAATGTTTTTGTACTCACAAAACCATAAGCATACAGCTCACAGAATAACTTCTCCACTTTCTCATACTATGGCCTCATTTTCAAATGCATCAACTTCACATGGGTCTGCAGTGAAGGTCATTATCAAGCTCTCATTTTGAGGTTTAAAAGAATGGAAGATGATTATTTTAAAAACCTTAACCAACCATTTACTCAACCAACTAAGTAAATGAACTGCCAGCAGACACAATTCGTACTAATAATAAATTTTAATAACTTTCTATGAAAATTCTTTTTTTTTTAACATATGTTTATTTTTGGAGACAGTCTCACTTTGTCATCCTGGGTAGAGTGCTTTGGTGTTACAGCTCAGAGCAACCTCAAACTCTTGGGTTTAAGTGAATATCTTGCCTCAGCTTCCCAAAGAGGTAGGACTACAGGTGTCTGCTACAACAGCTGGCTTATTTTTTCCTTTTTTTTTTTTTTAAGACAAGGTTCTGTCTCAGGCTGTTCTCAAATGCTTGAACTCAGACAATCCACTCACCTTACCCTCTCAGAGTGCTAAAATTATAGGCGTGAGTCATTGTCCCAACCTCCATGAAAATTCTTAACATAAAATGTTACATGTAACATAAAATTCTTTCCAATAAAGTTCTTGGAATGTTATGTAATAACATAAAATTATTTCCATGAAAATTCTTATTTCTAAATAATTTCAATTTTATATTAGCATTGATCATTACTTCTTTTATTTAGCACATTGCAATCTATGAAATTAATTTAAAATAATTATGTTTTTGATATTTGGAGATCTGTCTCTTTAAAACTTTAAGGTCTCAAGAATCACCATTATAAGAACTCATTTTAATTAAAAATAGTTATTAAGACATATTTGGGGTAAAAACACAATTTCTTGGTAAAATAACATATTAGAAAGCAAAAAAAAAACCAATATTATTTTTATTTAGCAATATGCTAAAGATCTGTTAGAAGGAATAATATTGGCAAATTTTAGAATCAGAAAATTGGCAAATTTTCTTAAAAGATCTAGAGGTTTTATAAAATTGAGCTTATGATCAAAATCATATGATGTGGTAAATTTCCTCCCATATTTATTAATCTGGCAATGTAGACTATCCAGACTCAGGTCACAAACTGGAAAGAAACTAAAGTTTCTTTTAAAAATTTAAATTGGGCTTGGTACCCATAGCTCAGGGGTTAGGGCGCTGGCTACATACACTGGGGCTGGCAGGTTCAAACCCAGCCCGGGCCTGTTAAACAATAATGGCAACTACAACAAAAAAAATCCAGGTGTATGGCAGGTGCCTGTAATCCCAGCTACTTGGGAGGCTGAAGCAAGAGAATCACTTAAGCAGGTGGATCACTTGAGGTCATGAGTTCGAGACCAGCCTGAGCCAGAGTGAGACCTTGTCTCTAAAAATAGCCAGGTGTTGTGGTGTGCACTGTAGTCCCAGCTTCTTGGGAGCCTGATTGCAAGAGAATCACTTAAGCCTAAGAGTTTGAGGTTGATGTGAGCTGTGATGCCACAGTAGTCTACCAAGGGCAACATAGTGAGACTCTGTCTCAAAAATATGCAAATAAATAAGAAATAAATAAAAGTTTAGGTTATACATTTAAAAGCCCATGAGCAAGAGTTATACACTTGTTACACTTGAGAGAAAAAGTTTACCTGGTTTCATATATTACAACATAAGAATAGTGAGTGAGAAAAGGTAAGAAAATACTGCTAGAGACAGATTTATTGGTGTAGCAAAATTGGTATGTAGTAGACTGAAAAATAATTTCCATTTTGATTTCTCCCTGGGAAACAAACAGCAGAACACCATGGTTAGGACATCCAGTGTAGGAAATGACTGGTGTAACATGGCTATTGCCAAAATAAACAATTTTTTGATTAAGAAAGTAGACTCTAGTCATATGGAAATTCATGTATACAAAATATTACATTTGTAATTACTATTATGTAACATTATTTTAGAATAATTATGGTATATTTTGTTATACTCACACTGTTTACAATGTAAGCATAAACTATTTCTTCTCTTTTCTACTCAACCTGTGTAAGGGCTGGTGATTCATCTGGATAGAAAGTTTTAATTTGCATACATCTGGATCGTGAATTTGCAGAAACTTCTAAGGTACTTTAAAAACTGGGAATACACATTGGCGGGCAATACTCATATGTAGACCACCTTCATTCCATATAAAGTCAGGGGCCATGTTCTCCTAGGGTAGGTCAGCTGACACATCTAAAAACAAATGTTTTGAGTGAATAGATTTTTTCCCCACTGTGCAAGTATGATAACGAATGCATTATTAATTGTCTCATCTCATGTTTAGCATTTTTTTCTTACTTTAAAGCTATTTTGTGGCATTTAGATAATACTTCATATAATTATCACACTTTAAAAACTGTTAATTTGTTTGTTCTGTACAGCTCTACAAATTAGACATTTTAATTATCTCCATGTCAAATATATGGAAGCTGAGGAACTAGATCAAGGCAGTGCAGTAGAAAATGATTGGATCAGGTTTAAACATAAGCAGTTGCCCCCCAGGGATTACAATCTCAACTTGAAGATATATTGATTTGTCCTTAAAATATTTGCAAGAAATTTTAGAAATTTTATCCTTATTGCCAATGGAGACTACCTCCAAATAAATGAAAAAAAATACAAAACTGAATGAATAAATAAGTTGAAGAAAGTAAAAAATACATATGGAGAAATTTGGATTGCACTTTATAAATCACTTCTTTTAATCTCTCTTTCATAGTCTTTATTGACATTAGATATTAGTCTAATATTAGATATTAGAAAAGCAAAACCTACTTTAGGGCAGGTCTGAGCTTGTGTTGTTCTTGTTTGTTTTTGTTTTTTCTCTTTGAATGAATAGATTTTTCCCCCAATGGGCAACTATGATAATGAATACATTATTACTTGTTTCATTGAGGTTTTCAATACTCTGAGAGAGTTGTCAATATTCTTACAATGTTTAAAGATTTTTTGTTTTGTTTTGGTCAGAATATGCCAGATGATAGGAAAAAATGACAGTCTGTTCGATGGCAATAAAGCCCATAAATCCAGAAATATGAAACTGCCGACCAAAACCATATTCCTTGGGAGATTGGGGACCTACTTGAAAGAATGTCAAGGAACATAAAACACTGTTGGTGCTTGTGCCCCCTGTGCTAATCAGAAAATTTGGTAAAACTGAAGCATAACAATCAGGGGCCACGTTCCTGCTTCTCATGCTCAAATTTGAATCCTAAATTTTACACCACTTCAGTGACCCATATGGAAAGGCAGTAGGGGATATCACAGAGAGACAAAGCAGGATGTCCTACTCAACTATCTGGAGGGACTGTCTGTAAACATTTCAATTCAGTGTCCTGGGACTGATGGATTAGTTAGTTATTTTAATCACATGCAAGAAAACCAAAGGAAACCAAATACACTTCTTTTTTAGTCTTTGAAATGTGGAACTGAGTTGGGTCTTTTTCCAACTGTCCAGCAAGGCCACCTGCAACCAGGCAACAGAATTCAGAGTTCAATACAGTTAGTCAGCTTTTAATGTACTTTTAAAGTTTGGTTTAATTTCGATTTCATTTTAATAAATCACTTTATCTGATTGAAATTGATGAAAATCAATCACATCCTTTAGAGCAGCTCTTGAGTTTGTGTTTTGTTGGTTTTTCTTTTGTCTGTTTGACATTTCAGAGGCTGCCTGCATTCTTTACCTCCTGGCCCCTGGTGTGCATCATTCTAACATCTTACTCGTGTTGTCACACTCCTTATTATCACGTCTGCAAAGTTTCTTTTACCATGTGAGGTAACATTCACATATTCACAAAGACACCATGTGAGTATCTCTGAGGGGCATTATTCAACTTACCACAGACATGATTTGTAAAGGGAGTGAAACCCAAGAAAACAAAAAGCATCATTACAACAAAACAATAACAGTGAAACATGTATCTTAGAAGGGTAATTATAAACTCTACTAAAAGCTTAGTTTATGGTGTTAGACATTTTACATTTAGGTTTAGATTCTCTCTTCCTACACTGTGATGTTTCACTTTTACACTAAATATTTATAAACACTGTCTGTTTTCAAGTAAATGCCTACATTGGTCTTCCATGTTTTAATATTATATGATTATATAGTGACAGAATTGCTAACATCAGAAAAATTGAATGTCCCTCATTCAGCAGAGTCAGCCAGTTGCTGTGGTAAAATAAGTTATTGGCATTCCTGGTTAATTTATTTGAGGCAACATGCTGAAGCACCTGGGGCAGATCCATTTAGTAAATGTACACTGTGGAAAGAGAAGGAGAGTTATATGTTGGCTAATCTAAGCCATTGAGTTGCCTGTTGAAATTAAATTGGAGAATTATTATTATATCTGGAGGATTATTATTATACCTGGAGTATTTGACCATTGGTGTTATGTCAACAGAAGCTGGGATATAAAAATGAGAAATTCACCAGTGGTATTACCACCTTAAATTATTTTTCCTTGAATCTCCTACCTTGAATGCAAACTATTAGATGAGGACATCTGTCTGTCTTCTTCATGACTTTTTGGTGTCAAGCTGATACAAGACATTCAGTAAGCAACAAGTTAATGCTTTTAGTTGATTTTTTGTTAAATGTTGGACAGATTTTCTGAATTGCCAAGCATCTGCTCATGAAAGGATTGTAAAAGCAAAAACAAACAAAAATAGTTATTAATACACACATCTCAACTGTTTTCCTCACTCCAGAAATTTCTCTTAGAAGGTAGGTTATGGCATAGTTGTTGTTTATTACATATTTGTGGCCAACACTGGCACTTACCTTCAACTTATAGCCATTTTGCTTAATTATTATAAATGGATCTCTGATTTTATTCAAGACAGCAAAACTTCCTTTAAAATTTCTCACTTCTCTAGAATTCCTTTCAAATAAACCTGGCCATGTGACATGGTTCTGAACAATGTATTATAATATACAAAGAAATGTACTAGTTTGGAATTCCAGAAAGGTACTATTTTTTAATTTTTTTTTTCAATGACAGAGTTAATATGCATATTTTCTTTTAATCTTTCCCCTTCATTCCTTCCTGGAATCTGAACTTAGTGCCTAATTGTGGAATAGCTATTTTCAACCAAAAGTCTACAAGCCCACTCTGAAGATGGTATTCATGGACACAGAGCTGATAAGAACCTGCGGTCCTGCTGACTTTGTGGAACAGGTGCACCAGCTACAGGGTGCAGACCTCAGGATTTTTGTCAGCTGAGGAAAACTAACACCTATGCACTATAGCAAGATTTCTGTGTCATGAATTGACACAATTTTTTATTATTATATAGCTATTGAGGTAATGTTACATTCTTCACTGAGTCCTGTCACTTGAAATGGCAGGCAATATTGTAAATTAAGAAAATACCCAATTCTCAAAAATAGTTCCTCTAAAATAATTTTGGACTTGAGAGGTCCAGGTGGTGAAGAAGAAGAAAAATCTCACATGGTAGATATACAATTCTCAGAATAAGGAAGTCTACACAGACTCTGCTCAGAAAACAAATAGACTCTAGGCTTAGATTGTTCATTTCACCAAATAGCTTCAATTAGAAAGCTAATATTTATTACATAATTATATTCTCAGTTTTCTATAATTAAAAATATAATTTAAAAAACTTGATATATAATGCACATACAAAGCAATAGACCTATGGTTTAATTAAAATGTGCTCTTTTAAAAAAATCTAGATTTATTAAATATTGGAGTGGAGTATTAGTGTAAGAGGTAAAGATCTGACATGAAACATATTTCCTCAATGCATTTGATTCCTGAAGGTAGTCTTGGTTATTTGGGGGGGAAGGGGGGTTGTTTTGTTTTGGATTTTCAACTTTGAAATGATCATCTCACTGAGATATATTTAAATTTGAGTCTTTTTTATTTATTATGCATGATTCATGTGTTTCTTTATACTTTGATAACTCTTCCCTTCAGGGCCTAGGCATATATAAATTTCATTCATTCTTTGTTTTAGCCTCTATATGATCTATTCTTTCTTTGGGGGAAGTAACATGATCACCTGGATGATTTCTCTAAATATTTTACCTTTTCTCTAATCAAATGTTTGTATTTTTTGTTCTAGATTTAGGCAAGAATTTCCAATTTGATCTTCTAGTTGTGTGGTTCAATATTTGAGAAATTATTATGTGTTTCACTGATATTTTTGTTTTATTGAATTCACAATCATGTTATCAATAATATCAGAAATTCATTATCCATTTTTAACCTTTCTTTTTTCAGTAGAATTTCAATGATATTTTATTTATGCAATATTTTCTTGAATAGCCATGAGGTTTTGCTCTCACATTAACCCTGTTTCTGGAATAACTCTGAGATGTGACTTTCTATGTGAACTCCACTACATGGAATAGCATGTATAGTTTCTCTTTCAGCTTCCTCATTCCACTAATTTTTTTGAATACATTTACAAATAATCCTTAAGATTAAAATATCCAAAAGCTTACTCATATTTTCGTAGTTATTTCTGTGTACTAACTACTTAGTTCACCTTCGAGAATTCTCTGACACAGTCTGGATCTAACAAGAAGCATCCCTTTAACAAGGGGGTGATGACTGAAGGGTGTCAAGTATCACTGGGACATCATGGCAGCCCGAGTTTAAGTAAATTCTACAGTGTGTATATTCTTACATTTTTAAACTTTTTATTTTTAAATAATCTGACAGAAAACTTGCAAAAAGGGTGTAAAGAATTTTTATATTCTTTTACCTACATTCAGCAAGGATATATATTATACTTATAGGTATGCTTATACACACATAATATACTCAGAAATGTACATACACACTGTATATGTTTATACATATAAATAGATTGATGAAAAAGAAAACCACTCTTCTATAAGCACAGTACTTTCAGACTAAAAAACTGGAAAAATTAGTTAAAAAATCCCTATTTTTTTCAGATTCCTAAGTATTATGTGTTATCACATTTGGTTTGGAATTTATAATTGTTTTATTACTTAATTGTTTTATTTACTTAAACTTTTGAGTATAACCTGTATTTTATGCCCATAGAGCTCTAACCACAAACTCTTAAGTATTTGCAAAAAAAATAAGAATATTGTCTTACATAGCTACTGGAAATTTTTCACAATTATAATGTTAATATAAACAATAATAAAATATTATCTAATCTACACATTTAATGAATTGTCAGTTGTGTCACTAGTATCCTTTCACTAGTCTAGGGATGTAGGATGTATGTTGTCATAATTTCCATATTTCTTAGGTCATTTGTATCTGAAATAGTTATTTGGTTTTTCATTGTCTTTTCTTTTCTTTTCTTGACAGAGTCTCATTTTGTGGCCCTTGGTAGAGTACTGTGGCATCATAAGTCAAGCAACCTCAAACTCTTGGGCACAAGCAATTCTCTTGCCTCAGTCTCCTAAGTAGGTGAAACTATAGGTTCCCACCACACCCTGCCCACCATTTTTCCTTGTCTTATATGATTATTTTGATGATTGTTAATCCATTACTTTGTAGAATGTACCTTCATTTGAGTAGGGCTAATATTACCTTATAATTATACTCCATTTATGTATTTTTGTCAAGAACACCCCAAAGATGTTGTTTTGTTTTTCTAAATACCTATGTAAGTACTCAGAAGGCATAATATATCAATTTTTATCACTATTTGTATTGGTAATTTGGATACCATGGTGAAAGTAGTGTCTGCCCTATTTCTCCACTGCATGTTACGATTTTTATTAAGTAGTATCATGAGTGGAAATCTTTTGAGATTATATAAACATCTTGCTTCTCAAATTTCATCTAAAAATTTCAACATCCATTAATGATTCCTTTCTGAGACATTAATTATTAAGATGATGATTGTCTGCAAATTTTCTATCTCCATCATGTCTTCTACATGTAGTAGTTGGAATTCTATTGTAAGGAAAACCTTTCCTTTCTCCTTCCACTTATTACTTTAGTCATTTATGAATAAATTTCAATGGCTCTTGTGCCATTTTAATGTGATCCATTATGTCTTTGGCACTACGTACTTCTTTGCACTACAAGATGTTCCAAGTTTGCTTTGTATATTCTTTTCCCAGGGCTGGAGAAAAACATTTCCCAAGGAAACTGCTTCCTTTTATTACAGAATGGTACAGAGAACCCAAGATCTAGTTAGTGCTTGTGTTGTTTATTGGTAGTAGGTTGTCATTTCTTTTATGCCCTTTTAACTCCAGAGCTAGGGAATGTATGTGTGTATGCACTGGTGCAGGTTTTGGACAGTATATTTATATGTACATAAACACTCACCTGTAATTATATATGGTAAAAAATAAACAAAGGCAGATATCAGTTGAAGCCATGAAGACATATTATTCAGTAACTACTGAATAAGGCATGGGGGAGAGAAAGTAGAAAGTCACATAGAGTCAAAAAAGTATAAAATCACAAAAGTTTGGTTAGTGTAACTGTGATTAGGCTAACTGGCAATTATTCAGTTTCGAATTCTGTACTCCTCCAGAGACTGTGAGGTAGAGACCCTATCCCTCCTGATGATTATATTTTTAAAGGACTGTCTTTCAGGTCCTTGAGAAAATACACTTAAATCACCACAAAAGGACAGAGGAAAGATTCACAATTGTAATCATTTCTTTATTAAATTCTCTAGGAATGGTAGGCTAGGGATCTATCATCAGGTGTTGGTTAGAACAAACAATAAAATCTGTTGACAGCCTTGAGCTTTTCCAAAGAACTCAAAAAAGGTCAAGTCATTCTAGGACACTTTCTTAGGCTACTAGAGGCATGTTAGGGTTGGTGCTTTCTCTGTGCATGAGTTTAGATAGGGTCATCTTGTGCCAAGAAGGATTTGCAATTCTTACTGTATCTACATTAAAAATGATGAGCTCACTGTAATACCCCCAATTCTAATCCATTGTTTCAAGGTTCATTTTAGCTTTTGCATTTTCCTTCTCTCATATGATATGTAAGCAGAACTATGTTCTTGTGGCACTAGAAACTATTCTCAATGGGAATTCTGATATAGGCCTTAAGGCAAGTCAAGAAAACGAGGAATAGTGATTTTCAGACTTGCTAAAAGAGGAAAAGATGAAAGAGAAAAACATTAAAAAAAATTCCAAGTTCTGCAAAGGAGAAATAGCCTTGATAAACATTAAAAACTTGCAGTTAAATTTTCAGAAGAGTGAAATTTAGGAAGCGGTAAAGAAATGGTCCTTTGGAAATATTAAATTCAGTCTCAAAACAACACAGTCTCAGATTGAATGAAGAGACTTATCTTTATCATAATTGCATCCCATAAAATCAGAGTCCATTTTCACTGGATAAACTCTAAAAACAAAACTCCATGCCCCAAACTTTTACGTTTCTTCCAAACATTAAACTTCCAAAAAAGGTCTGACAATTAAGTTCTTGAGCTTGCCACTGTGAGCTTGTATTGGCAGCCACAAATAATTCAGTAAGGTTTCACAGCCCCATTATTCAGTGTCTCACACTCACAGTTGTGTTCATGTTGACAGGTAGTGGACTTTTGCTGAGTGGAGTTCATTATTGTTATTGTGTGTTTTTGTATGTTGTTGCAAGAATGTAGGAGCTTAAAATAGAGCAACAAACATCCATACTTTAATGAGCTTAAAATGGAGCAACAAACATTTCTTGTTAAATTTGGCAAGTGTGAAAATAAAACCAGGGACATGTTAATCCAAGTTTATGATAATAATGCTGTGAAGAAAACAGCAGTGGGAAAAAAAGAAAAAGAAAAGAAAACAGCAGTGCACAAATGGATTATATGTTTTTCTAAGGTACAGAAACCATCACTGATGAAGAGTGTGTGGCCAGCAATGAACAGAACTGATGAAAATATAGCAAAAATTCATCAAATTGCACATCAAATTTTTTGACTGACTGTGAGACACATAGTAGACCAAGTAAATGCCAATAGAGAAACAAGAACATCTCAAAGGAAAATCTTGGCCAACAACTTATGGCTCTTGCATCACAACAATGCACCAGCTTAAGTGGCATTGTCTGTGAAGTAGTTTTTAACCAGTAAACAAATAACTGTATTGGAACACTTTCCTTACTCACCTGATTTGGCCCCCAGTGACATTTTTCTTTACCTGAAGACAAAGAAAATATTGAAAAGAAGATATTTTGATGACATTCCAGACATAAAGGACAATATGATGACAGCTCCATGGCCATTCTAAAAAGATGTCCAAAATTGCTTTGAAAGGTGTACTAGGTGCTCGCATCAGTGCATAGCTTTCCAATGGGAGTCCTTTGAAGGTGACCATAGTGATATTCAGCAATGAGGTTATGTAGCACTTTAATTAGGATGAGTTGATGAGCTTAATTGTCAGACATCTCAGTGGTTATTATGAGCCCCATGTTCTTCATATTCTAGCTTGTTCTTTTGAAAATTGTCCTGATAACAAATTTTGCTCAATCATCCCTTTCAAGTAAATCATCTGCTTACTGACAAAAACCAAATTGAAATAAATGTTGTCCATATAAGAATGTATTTAATTAACCAATCACTTCTATATTCATTCCATCCTTGAATGTCTATATATGTGATCTTCTTACCTCTCTCTTTACTGGATTGGTGGGACATTGAGGCTAAACCTTTGGCCCTCAAGTCTAGAGTATTCAATGCTGTGTAGTTACTTTAGTTAGATTTTATGTCCAAGTTATTTAAAACTGGTTTAATAATATGACAGTGAGAATCTATTCTGCATTCGGAGGTTTTTTAATATTTCTTTTTGAATTTTAATTTTAAGGAACATATAAATGCTAGAAAACATGGGAAACATATACCCAGAAGAAAATACTCGTAAGATTATTAAGAGTTATATTCAATATGCAATATCGAAAAAACAACAAAAAACAAGAAACAACATTATCAAAAACAAAGGAAAATAGAAAAAGAAAATAAAAATATTTTCAGTATATCTGTAAATATTTCCTACACCTTCTGCTCCCCATCCTTAGACTATGTACACTTACAAACTTAATGTTTCACAATATTCACTGCAATAAGTTCACTGAATATTTCTTATTTTAGTTTGCATTTAGTTTACTTAGCATTTCTTGGGAAGCCATCTGTTTTTATTTGTTTTAGATGAAGTAACTTTAGTTTAATTTTTTCTGTACATTTGTAGAAAATGACTAAGTTTCATATTCAACCCTTATAGTGTAAATGGCCACATTAATCAGCAAGAAGTACTCAAATTTATTTGGATTGTAAACCAATGTGATTAAAAACATGGATTTTCTTAAACGAATTCCCATTCCTATTCTAATTTTTTAATGCAAATGTAGAATGAAATAATCAATATAATATCAGGGTTGATAGCATATGTCAGTTCAAATTTAATTATAAAATATTATTAAAAACAAGTGCATAAATTCAATTTTAGTGTTTGAATAAAAATTCCAGGTTTTAAAGCTTGTTCTAGAGAAGAAGTTTGGCATATTAGCAAGACAATTTTATTACAGCAGTCTTTAAAAACAGCCAGTACCCTCTAGTGTACATTATCGATAAAACCCTCAAATAAAATGAACAGCATTGCCTTTCTCTTTAACGATTACCATTTCTCTATCCTCTTTGTTTGTTTTAATATTTCCAAGCATGTAATCAAGCAACAATTACCTGGGTGAAACAATGAAACATGCTGATTATAAATACTTCATAGCTGTGGTGCAATCCATAGGAGTCCAGGTCTTGGTACGGAGCTGTAATTCCTATTCAAGTTCATGTCAGTTGAAAATTTATATTGATGAAAGAATTAGACCTCGAAGTGGTTATTATTCTAAAACTCTGTCATGGGTAATTGATTTAACTGACATTTAAACTATCATGGAATATCACAAACATATACAAATCATTACATATCCTTGTCAAAGTCAATAAAAATGTAGCTACAGAAAGCAAATTTTTGAAATGTGATATAGACTATTACCTTAAGTAAGGTGCTTTCAAGAATCATCTGTATTAACTAAAATTCCTATTATTTCTGTCTCAAAGGCCAGAAACTTAATTGCGCCTGTTGAAATGTACTCTTGCCTTGCACATTAGGCAAGATCCCACCAAATGCCCTCCCTCCTCCAGGTGCTATAGCTGGCGCATTAAGAAAGACTTTCCTGACTTCAATATTAAGCCATTGCTTTCAAGTTCACATTGGCTGTCCTATATAGACTAGCACAAGGTAATCAAGTACTATACAGGATATGCACATTTGGGACCAGAAAAGGGACAGATACAATCCAATAAGAAATCTCACAATCTTAATTTATTGTGAGAGTCAAAGAGCATTGGTCTTGAGATCATTATTTTGGAGAACAAAATTCCCACAGTGTCAAAATAGTTTACCGGTTAACATGTTTAGCTTTTTATACATTACTATAACAATTACATTTTCTGGTTATAATGTAGGGAGGATAATATTTCAAAAGTAAATTGGTTGTCAGAGGAAATTAAGCTTTCCTCAGAATTTAGATCTATCACCTGAAAGATTTGACTATTTTTTCTCATATATAGAGATAACTATACAATGAAGTGTTGTCACACAAAAATGGCCTATACCCACTTTTCATTTTTTTCATTTTTTAAATTTATTTTTTATTAAATCATAATAGTATACATCACTTACACACTCATGTGAATGATAAAACATAGTCCAACAAGAAGGGAAGAGAAAGGAGAGGAGAACAAATAGTAAGTGGAGGGAGGGCATTCGGTGGGATCTTACCTAATGTGCACAATTCAAGGCTACATTCAAAACAACTAAGAGTCAATTATAGATGTCTTACCGCAAAGTAAGCGAGGAGATGGTTATGTTACTCAGTTTCATTTAAGAATTCTACTTTTCATTTTTAGATAAATAGGTATTGATTTTTAGAAGAAAAATTTCTGATAATTTAGAAGCTATTCCTTAAAGGCTCTGCAAATATAGATTGAGCAGAGGAAAACAAGATAGTATTTTATCATAAAACTATGTCAGTGAATATTCTGGAATTTTTAAACAAGATGGAGCTAAAATGAAAAACTAATGGTTTTTATTGTGTCCTTTGTTAAGTAACTCTCCTATATAGCATGAAGATTTGAAAAAAAAATTACATTTTAACAATTGTTGGAATATGTACTCAAAGCTGATATAAACACACAGTCACACACATGTGCACCACACACCTTCTCCATGCTAGTTCTTAATCCCTAGACAAACCAGATAAGAGTAATTACTATTTGAAAAGGCAACAGAAAAAGACAATTAGAAAATGGAAAATCTCTAATAGGATTCTGTGTAAATCAAGTTTCAGTAGCTTCTGGAAAGATGAAAGGAAAGAAAATCAAAATGAAATGAGTCATTATGGTTAAATAATTTCAGAGCTTGCTAAATAAGCCATAAAAATATTAGAATAATCATATCATTTTATATGATAAAGATATATTTTAATTTAACTATTCTCATTTTTCCTTGTAATTCTTATTAAAACTTGCATATCTCTCAAAACTTACTTTAAAGGAATGATGAAATTATATGAATATGAAATATGTAACCAGGAGTTACATGCACTACTCCCTTTCTGCCCATTATTTATCACAGATTCTGAAGAATGATTTATTTGATGGCTTGAGGAAATCTTATTTCTTGCCCCATGCTAAAGAAATGGAGGAAAATACAATTTTTATAAGAAGACATAATACCTTTAAGTAGTCAATTCTCAATATTGTAATGGAGGATTTGAATAAATATAACCTTTGATTTAATAATTGCTAAAAATTAATATTTTCCCTATTTTTCTAACAAGAATTTGGCTTAATGTAGAAAGGAATAAGGACAGAATATTTTCAAAATATTTTCATAAAAATTTCCACTGGCTTATCAAATATCAGATGGCTATAAGAGAATGGTTTCATCTTTTGGTTTTTAATTCAGTTCTATGTCTCAATTTTTGTGCCAATATCATCCTATTTTGAACACTGTAGACTTGCAATATAAGTGGAAGTCTGGTAGAGTGATGCCTCCAGCATTGATTTTTCTTATTAAAAATTGCCTTGGCTAAATGAGCTTTCTTTCAGTTTTCAGACAAAATGAAGTACTACTTTTTCCAGTTTTTCATTATGATTTTGGTATTTTAATTGGGAATGCATCAAATCTGTAGATTTCTTTGGGTACTCTTAAACATTGTAACAATGACGTATAGGGCTATTAATTTGTTCACATAGATTTTATATCTTGAGATCTTATATATTTCTTGATCACTTCTTGGAGTCTTGTGATTTAGTCTCTGGGGTTTTCTAAGTATAAGATCATATAGTTGGCAAAGAGTGAGAGGGTGACCTCCTGTGTCCCCATTTGGAGGCCTGTTTTATCCTTTTCTTGCCTGATGGCATTAGCTAGAAGTTCTAGCACTACGTTACTTGCAGTGCCAGCAGAATCTGGTCCATGTGGCAGTGGGTGGTGGCAGTTTACAGACAGAAATGTCCTGCCCTACATGTTTTATAATTTTTTTTTGACCTGGGTTACTTTGGGAGAGCTTTGGGAAACAAGGGAGTGATTTTTGAACAGTGCCAGGAGGGACTGAGCACTCATTCTTTGGCTGTAAGCTGGGCACAGCCATTGTGAAAAACTGCCTTGCACCATCAGACTTCAGAGTACTAGTGTGAAGCTATCTCTGGTATGCCTGATTAACTGGGTAGACATTCATGGGGAGATTGTAGTGGCATGCATTCCTGGGAAAGCCACTGTGTAGCCAAGGGGCAGTTTGGAAAGGTGGAGGAGTGTTTATTAAGCAGGATGAGATGAGCTTCAGGCTCCCAACCCTGCAGGGATTGAGGACAAAAGTCAGGAAGATGGGACCAGGTATCCAGGGCAAGACTAAGGCTTCAAGACTCCATGTTATACAGCTGTATCAGTGTCACGATTAGCATCTTATACTCCACAAGATCACCTGGTATCCAGGCAATATATGGCAAGATAAAAATATACATATATATTTCCTTTAAAATTTTTTTTCAACTATTTTCCCCCTAGATTTTTCTTTTATATTTGTCTCTTGTAATTATAATTATTCATTGTTTCCTTCTTCAATAATAATGGTGCCATTTTTGCTAGTTTTATGCTCCTTTAATGCTCATTTTCTCCCAATTTTAACCCTTAAGGGTTTTGTTTATTTTATTTTGATTTGTAGCATTCTTATTTTGCTTCTCTATTTGGTGGAGGTGAGGTCTTGTGTCTGCTTAGGCTGGCAAAGAGCTTGTGACCTGAGGGACTTACCCAACCCAGGCCTTCAGAGGTTGGGATTTGTGGGTATAGGTGAAAGCACCCTATTGTACACACTATTACTCTTGTCTCTCTCTTTGTGTTCCTCTCTTCTTTTATCAATATTCCCTTTTACTCCCCCTTCTTTGTTTCTTTACTCTTTTTTCTTATTTTTTCCTTCTTGCTCTTCACTCTTCTCTTCCTATTGGTCCTCTACCAAAAGGACGTTTCAACACTTTAGGTCAGACACAAGGTAACTTAAAATGGAGGAGGAGGAAGTGAAAGGAAAAAGTAGGGTAAGGAATCAGATAAAATGAAAACATTCATGAAGAAGAAATAACAGAAAAATCCTGGCAATCATGAAAAACCAGGAGAGCAACTCCCTCCACCAAGGGACCATGAGGTAGCTACTGCAAAGTATTCTACCAATAAACAAATGTTAGAAATGACAGACAGGAATTTAAAATACGGATGGTAAAAAAAAATGAAGAAAATTTCTAAGAAAATGGAAAATAACCAAAAGAAAATCCAAAACCAGAATCATATAAGAGATGAATGATATGAAGACTATAGAAAGGATATAACAACAGAGCTTAAGGAATTGAGGCAGTTAATCAGAGAATTTAAAGATGTAGATGAAGATATTAATAACAGATGAGACCTGGAGAAGAAATAATCTCAGAGCTAGAGGAAAAAGCTGTTGGGCTCACACAGGGATTTAATGAGACAGAAAAAATGAGAGAGAAATCAGAATGTTCACTGTGAGAATTATGGGACTTCATGAAGCATTCAAACATATGAATTATAAGTTTTCCAGAAGGGGAAGAAGAACACTCCAGAGGCATGGAAGCCCTACTAGAGGATATCATAAATGAAAAATCCCAAGTATCACTAAAGATTCCAACACACACCCTTCAGGGTGATATTGAAGCCAAGGTTACCTCGACTCAAACAGAGCTTCTCCAGGATACATTGTTTTGAACGTGTTGAAAGTCAAGATGAAAGAGAAAATTTTACAGGTAGCCAGGAGTAAGCACCAACTGACCTACAAGGGTAAATCCGTCAGGGTAACTGTGGACTTCTCAAATAAAAGTTTTCAACCCAGAAAGGAATAGTCATCAAACATTAATTGACTTAAACAAAACAATTTTCAACCCAGAATTCTATATCCTCTTAAGCAAACCTTCAAAATTAATGCAGAAGTCACATCTTTTACTAATATGCAAACACTGAGGAAGTTTGCCACAAGACTAGCTCTACAGGAAATACTTAGACTTATTCTGTAGACTGACCATAACAATGGACCACCAACAATGTGAACATCCAGAAACTAAATGACAAAACCTAGCTTCAATAATGATGCAAAAGATAAAACTATGCAATGGACTTTCACAAAATATAGAACCCCACCACATTTATCAATGATCTCAATATATGTTAATAGCTTGACTTCTCCACTAAAGAAGCACAGAATGGATAGTTGGATACAAAAGCACAAGCCATCCATATGCTGTCTATAGGAAACTCATCTAGCTTCAAAGACAAGATTTAGGGTGAAGGGATGGAAAACAATATTTCAGGCAAATGGAAATCAGAAGAAAGGAAGGGTAGCAATCCTATTTTCAAACACAAGTGGATTTAAAGCAACTGAATTCAAAAAACACAAAAGTAGACACTTTATATCGGTCAAGGAAATAATAGAACAAGAAATTATTTCAATTCTAAACATATATGCAATGAACTTAAATGCTCCCAGATTTAAGAAACAGTGAGTTATGATCATACCACTGAGCTGCAGTCTGGGCAACATAATGGAAATCCATTTTTAAAGAAAATAAAAATAGATGATACGGAGAATAGACAATTAAAACTCAAAGAAAATAGTAAAGTCCTCGTAAGAGGTAATAAGCCTAAGTACTTAAACATATATAAACTTAAAGACTCATTCAAGATACACCATTTCTAAAGGTCCTCCTCACAAAAGGATTGAAAGTTAAAAAACAAAAAACAAACAAAAAACCCTCAAGCGGCACCTGTGGCTCAAAAGTGTAGGGCACCAGTGCCATATGCTGTGGCTGGCTGGCTCAAACCCAACCCCAGCCAAAAAAAAATACCCAAAAAACCCAAAAAACCCTCAAACAAAAACTAAGTGCTTTGTTCATGAAAAGACAAAATACCAAGGAAACAAATGTTATAATCCAAACCCAGGTAAACAAAAGGGTAAATCATTTTTTCTATGCTTATACTTACTGTTACACTACCTTTCTATTCAATAGGTGAAAACAACCTAGATTTTAACCATTTAATGATTAGGTCATCATTTCAGTGTTATTCTATTGGTTTGATGAATCTACTAAATTAACTCAAGATTTAAATTTCATTGACTGAAAATTTACATCTTTCACTCTCCGTGTTGCTAGAATGACATTTCTGTTCACTGGGCAGTGTTGGTTACATATGTAATCCAATATCCATTAGAAATTGGTCCATGTTGTATTTCTTCCATTGCACTGTATCCACCCCATTAGTTCTGAGATGACATCAGTCTCTGAGAGTAGAGATACTGGTCCGGATATGGTGCCTTCCCAATACATCTTCAAACCTGAGTCCTTCCTGCCAGAAGTTCAAAGCCCTTTTTAGACCACCTGCCCTTCTCTTAAGCTTTCCCAAATTTCCTGAGAAGAGAGGGAATCTTGATCTACCTTTTCATACAACCCTGTAGTGCACAGTTTGATGCTATTTAGTCACCTTCCAGCTCCTGTTTGCCCATACACCCTGGAAGCCACTGCAGCCTAGTGTTTTGGTGCTACTCTGTATGTAATCTCTCTATTAGGATTAAAGTCTCCAAGCTGGTAACTTTGGCAGTGTCCACACTGCAGCTGCTCATATCCAGTATCTATAGTGCTACTGTGATAATGTTTGCTCTTAGGGCACTGTCTTGACACTGCTTGAGCAACTAAAGCATCCAAAGTTGGGATCCATTTCAAGACTATTTCTGCTACTTAACAGAGTACTCAGACAAAACTCTACCAGTGATGTCTAACCTGCAATCCATGGACCACATGCACATTATTTAATGACTATCTTGCTTATCTGTGTAGTCAGATATCATGAAAAGTATGCAAGTAGGCATTAACTGTTTTTTTTTAATTATCAGTTTTCATTAGTGTTTGTGTATTTAATGTGTGGCTCAAGACAACTGTTATTTTTCCAATGTGTGACAGAAAAGAAAAAAGGTTGTACACTCTTGCAAATCCAGTCAAAATACAAACAGAAGGATAGCATTCGTTAAGGTCCTGATGGGCTTTATACTTTCTACGTTTATCCGCATCTCTTCCCTCATCTACATTTTCCTAATTGTAATGTTGTGGGATATAAGTTTGTTCAATAAATTTATTGTGAATTAAGTGTGATTACATCATGATGAATTGTTTCAAATTTTCAACCAACAATATTTGGATCACAAGTTTAATAAATATTTTCAGAGTTTTTCATGTCCTGAACTCATAGAAATATAGTTACATTTTTATAGTTATAAACAGCTGGTTATATCATAGTTATAAAAACTATTTATATTCAAATATATATAATTCATTTTATATATATATAGAATTCATTGTATATAATGAATTAAATTGCTAATGCAATAATTCATTATATATAATATGTATATATATATGATTAGATAATTCAGTGTTATCCTGTTGATTTGATGGATCTATTAAATTAATTCAAGATTTAAACTTCATCTATGTATTTGCATATGTATACATATGTATATATAATGTATATGTAATATACATAATTCATTTTATACGTAATTCATTATATACATAATGAATTACTGCATTAGCAATATATATATATAATGAATTAAATAAGTATTATGTTGCTATCTTCTCAAACTACTTCTGTGAGTCAGTCTAAATGAAATGAATTATATATATATTATATAGATATTATACATTCTATATATACATACACACACACATACATAAAGGTCAGATAGGAAAGAGGTCTGCAGAATCTTGAGAGGTTGAATATTTATCACATGTAGCAGATTCTCATCTAACTAGCCTAATGGAAGTCATAAAATTTTCAGAAAAGCTGTTTTCACCTGCTTGTTGGAACTTGAGACTACTTTAAATTTCTTCCAAATCATTTTGGTTGTTCACTAGAAATTTTCATCTCATATTACCTTGCATTTTTCTCTTTTCCTGCTCCAATTCACTTTAGCCAAGTCTGGATGCAATTCAAAGTTTGCTGTATGGACTAGCAGCATCAATATCAAATAGCAACATGTTTTAAATGCAGAATCTCCCATTCTATTCCTGAGCTGCTAAATCAGAATCTCCGATTTCATTAAGATCTCCAGATGATTCATACACATGTTAATTTTACATGAATGTGATTTGTATGCACATGCAAGGAACTAAATTGGTTGACAAAAGTGGAATTTATGTAGCCATGGCTAATAATCACACCACCAGAGCTAATGCATGTCACTAGTGTCCCATGTGCTACCCCCTGTCCATGTCCACAGGGCAGCTGTTGGGACATGAAAAGACGCCACTGAGAGACCACCTTGCACACATGAAAAGTCAAGGAGGGTCTTTACTTCTTTCAGGCATATGCTTGGGTCACTCCTGCTTACAGGGTGGTCGCAAGGGAGTGGCCCCGAAACAATGGCCAGGGAAGTTTTTATACACTTTCTCACGGGGTACTCTGGGTTGCAATAAAATGCTACAGAAGGTGGCTGAGAAAGAAGTCAGTGTTCGATCACCTATTGGTCATTCGGGAGGCCTAGGGTTCTGACAGGTTGATTGTCCTTCCATGGTTGGGGTCTCCGCCAGGGTTAGTAGCCTGTGAACTTCTGATTGGTTATTGCTACCTGGGCTGTTTGCCTGATTTAAGGCCTGTGCCTGATGTGGGGCTTCCTGCAGTCTCTTCACAGCTTGTCTTGTCCAGTGTCTATAGTGCTACCATGCTAATGTTTATTCCTAAGGCATTGTCTTGATACTGTGTGAGCAACTAAAGCACCATCTGCTCTCACACCTTAGGCACTGCTTACACCAGTGCTACTGATGCTGGGGTTAAAGCAGTGTTGTAAGTTTGCTTATATGCCATCTCTTACTGAAGCTACTCTATCCTAGGCCTGAAAACAATAAATCCCAAGTGACTAGTCAGAGCATAATCTGAGTGATAGACATTGTATTTACTTAGAATTATTCTACCTCTCACATACGGACCAATTGTCTAATCAAATTTAATCATCAATTAATAGTTTTTTCTCTAGATATCTCACTGTTGTTAAAAAAATCCAAATAAATCTATGCCCAGTCATACTTGAATCCTAAACTGAATCCTAAACCTATCCTAATCTCTACTGATAGGCCTAGTCATACCTGTATCCTAAACTGATATATCTCACTCAAAATCTACAGTCCTTGAATATCTTAAACATCTAAACTTTTTTGTTAACAGGACTGGAAATACCCAGATAATCCAAATATCCAAATTGGCTTTTTATTCTCTATTTTGTTTTAGGAGAGAGATTACCTTGACAGATTGATAGAACATTTCAAACTTCAGGATGATAGTGCAGAATTTTTCTCAATTTGAGTGGATGGGATTCTCTTTAAGAAAATCATCTGCCATTGTTACAAAAGGTAAATTTAACTAGAAATCTTCAAACCATTATGTTAGAAATTATATCAAAATGTTCCATATCTCGGGACAAAAAGAAACTTGTTACATTATTTCAGTCTTTTAGTCACAGAGGTTGAATCAACATGTACATTTAGATTTTGTAAGGAATGATGTGCCTTACAATGTTTATAGTGACTGAAAAATTGAAGTATAAAGAAGTATATGTGTAGAGGACACCAAGAGTCAGACAACCTCTGAGCAAGATGATTTGAGGCTGGGGGATGGACCCTCAGGCAATTCATCCCCAGGTGTTCATTGAGAAGAAAAGGCCTGAGCCCACAGTGATCCTCAGACATGCAGTCATTGTCTAATACTCCCCTCACTTGTCATGTACCGTCTCAATAAAAGGCTACTGTGGAGGTTACTTGGGGCAACCCTGCAATCAAGGTTAGCCTGCCCCCTTCAAGTTTGTACTTCAAATCCATGTCATATCTGGTTCCTTCCTGCAGTGATTGAGACCAGGGCTATAGGGGTTGTGACATCTGGAATATCCAGTAGAATCCAGCAGTACACAACAGGACACTGGGGATGTGGACTAAAAGGGAAAGGGACACTGGGAAGTAAGTGAAGCCTTCAGCAGACAGTGGGAGGAAATCCTAAGGGAAATTCCACTCAAGGTAAATGGGACCTTTGGCCAATCTAGAATAAAGGGAACCTCACCAGGAATAAGTGAGGCCTTTGGTAAATAAGCACAGACATTTAGAGAAAACAATGGGTAACTTCCTGTTTGGGGAATTGTGAGAATTGGAAACTGAGGAAGAAGGTGGTATTTAAGCAGAATTTGAAAGTGAGGAGAATAGTGAGGTTCAGTGGGAATATGGACCTAAGGAGAACTGGGAATCAAGAGCATATGATACAGACACAAATAAGCAAGGAATTACCTCTATGGCCATTATGGCCACTCAGATCAAACAATTAGAAGACTGGTAAATAGTCTCACAGTCAGAAATGCCAACTTAGAGCACCCAATATTGCCCTTAGTATCTCCCTATGTAAATGAACCGTCTGTGACTTCTGTTATGAAGGCTGTGTTAGAAGGGCATAAAACTGGTGATTTTAAGTGGGAAGACACTTTGGGGCTCTTTCCAGTTAGGTCACTGATATTCCTCCCGATCCACAACACCCTCAAGGGGTGCAATGTTTTGATCACCATATGATCATCTTTGCTGTTCTGAAAGATTTGAAATAGGCCGTAGCACAATATGGTATGCAATCCCTATTTTCTAGAGGTCTGTTATAGGGGCTTGCACAAGAGCAGTGGCTCATTCCTTATGAATGGGACATGATAGCCAGAACTGTTCTTGAGTCTGGATAGTATTTACATTCAAAAACTGGTGTAAGGAGGAGGCTGACCTGATGAGTCACCAAAACCAGCAGAGAGGAGTCTCTATAACATCAGAACAGCTCACTGGGTCTGGTCAGTGGCTGGGGATTCTGAATCAACTTCAGTATGATGACATAGCTGTAGTCCAGACAAGGCTGTGTTGTCTTAGGGCCTGGGAAAAGGTTCAGGCTCCTGGAGATATCTCTAAATCTTTTATTAAGGTAATGCAGTCAGGGAATGAACCTTATACCTACTTTCTAGCCCCATTAAAAACTGCAGTAGATATGGCTGTTGCCCAGATGGAGCTCAGAGACATGCTTTTCCAAACTTTAGCATTTGAGAATGCTAACTCTGAGTGTCATAAAGCCTTGTGACCTTTGAGAGCACAAAGCACTCCCTTAGAGGAATATATACAGGCACGTGCTGATATAAGAACGGAATCCCACAGACTAATCTACTTGCTGCCACTTTAAAAGAAAGGGTCAGTCCTAGATGTCATAACTGCAGAAAATTGGGACAAAGGAGAAAAGAGTGTTAGAAAGTGAAGAACTATACAAAAGACAATGACAAAAAGACTATAGCAAATGGAAATGCCCTGAGTTGTGTCCCAGGTATAAGAAAGCACCCCATTGGGCGAGTGAGTACTGCTCTCAATTCAATAAAAGAGGAACACTTTTATCGCAGGAAAACTAATAAGTGGGCCCAATCTGGGCCCCACAAGCAAAGAATATGGGTCTGAGAGTCCATTCATTCACCAGCAACTTCACTCTGTTCAGTCTCTTTTACATGTCACCTCAGGCAGTGTTGCTGTGAACTTACCAGCATATAATAATGTCCTTTTACTCCCCAGCATGGGAGCAAAAGAATTGAAAACAGAAGTGTATGGGCCTCTTCACCCAGGTACTATTGGATTATTGCTGGGGAAAAGTGAATTAGCATCTCAGGGAATGTTCATCCACACAGTTATTGATGGTAATTACTTAGGGGTAATACAGATCATGATCTTGGTAAACCAACCAACTCAAATTTTGACCGGAGAAAAGATTGCTCAATTGCTACTCCTACCATGTATTAAGTTACAAGGTGCTGGGGAAAAACATACTGGTGAGCCAGGTAACAGGAAGGAACCAGGCCATCAGGATTGTGACATATATGCAATAAATTATTAGAGGGATATTTGTCAGTTTTTAAATGGTGACTTCAGTGTAATTATCAGGGAAATGAAAATGCTTTGGAGTGCAAATGAGCTTTACATTTGTATTTTGGTGTTAGTCTCATAAGGCCTTGTGTATACACAGGCTTTCTTTTCTATTGTCTTATCCTTTTAGATCCCCTCTTTGTGGACATACTGCCACAGCAGCAACTAATGATAATTATTAAAGTGTGTACAAACTGTAAAATATCTAACATAGTAATATAATTCTAAAGGATTTCTAATAATTGAAGAGGCAACTTTCTCTGGCTCTTGTTATGATCTGGCTAAATTTCAAATGGAAAATTACATTGTGTATCTATATTCTCTGGTATTTTCATTTATTCTGTAACCCTTTAAAAACAAAATAAAAATAAATATAAAATGGAATCCACAAATTCATTTATAAGAGAAATGCACAGAGTATTCTTCTATGCTATTCTCTTTGGATTTCCAAAGGATGTGTATACCTCTGCTGAATATGTGCATCTTAATGAAAGGATATGAGGAAGTGTCTGTGATAGTCGTGAAACATTTATGTCATCTCAGTGGTTAATTGGGGTTGTATGCGTAAATGTATGAACATATATCTTTGCACATTTTTAAACTAAAACTTGGGAAAACACAAACCCAGAGTGAATTAGGCAGTCCATAAAATCCTCAGTCTTCTGTACACAAAGAACTGGTCACTTAGATGTTGGAAGCATACTCACTCTCACCAATATTATCCTTTCATCTCCCAATCTGCACAGCTTATGTTGTGTATTTTAGTATTAGCTCTAAGAATAGAAAGAAGCAAAGGTTACTTTTACTGAGCAAGATTGAAATAGAGTTCTTTTCTGGCACTTAATTTTATAACTGTTTCCTTCAATTTTTGTTTCTATTTGAGCAGTTACTACAATAAAAATACGAAATCACAGGCAAATCTAAGGTTTTATAGGAAGTAAAAAAGACATTCATTCTATGTCTGTATCAATATACTATAGGATTCAAATGCTGTTGCCCTGTGGTCGCCCCTAGTAGGAAATAATCTTTAAACATTAAGGACAGTTAAAGAGCTTCTATATATAACTATAAATAAGAAAGACTTTAAAGATATCTAACCTCATTTATGAGTGCTTCCATGCTCTCTCAGTTGATGTAATATCAGAATATTATAAAAAGCTATTTGAGAGACATTGAAGAATGGCGAGGCTACATTTCTCTATTAGGAAATACTAGCTGTAATGGTTTACACATCATCTAGAAAAGGCGGGAAGGGGAATTGCTTTTGCCTTTTGACAATACAGTAGAACATCTTTTCTATAGCACTTGAGGAATATTTCTAAGAGATAGTTCACCAAACTGTGAGAAGCAAGCTATATTACCTCCCTGCTGAAAAGATGAGGGATAGTGAAATTGGAAGGTTAAATGGTTTGCTCAGCATCTCATGCTAAGTTATTGGCAGAGGAAATGCAGGAGAATAGCCTCTGGACTTTAAATCTGTTGCTTAGCTACTGATCCACAATAGCTCCCAATCGACTTGAACTACAGAGTACTAGAGAATTTGAAGATTCAAAAAAGATCATGCCTCCACTGAAATAAGAAGTGGAAAATTCTATCAACCGATTGTTTTATACACAAACCGTTTGATCACTTTCATCAAATAGATTCATACATTAGTATACTCAATTTATTTTGGAATTTTCATAATGCCATAAATACATTCTTAGATGATACTGTACTGCAAATATCTATTAGAAAATACCTACTTCAGTGTAACTGAAATAGGTGTATAGAGGAAATTTCTTAAGGTAATCATAATACTTAGTTTCCCTCAGTTGTAAGAAAGAAATTTATGGCAGCTGTCATTTGATATATGTTTTTATGTGCCCCACTCTGATACAATGGAAAATTCAAGCAGAATTAATATTTGATCTCATGATTCAGATAGAAAATATATTTTCATTTAAAATATACAATAAGTTATATATAATTTTATTTTGGTCCAAACAGTATAAAAAATGTTTTGATTTCTATTATCCTACCACCAAAAAATAAAGATGTTTTTAATTTATTCATGGATATTTGCTTTCTTATTGACTTCAAAGAAATGTCTTTGTGGCTGGGTACAGTGACTCATGCCTGTAATCATAGCACACTGGGATGCTGAGGCAGGTGGATTGCTTGAGCTCAAGAGTTCAAGACCAACCAGAGCACAAGCAAGACCTCCTCTCTTCTAAAAGTTGAAAAGCTAGCTGGGTGTTGAGTTGGGTGCCTGTAGCCTCAGCTACTTGGGAGGCTGAGGCAAGAGATCAGGCCAAGACACTGAGATTGCTGTAAGCTCTGACGATGCAATGGCACTCTACCCAGGATGGTAGCAGCTCCCTAACAAAATAAAAGTATTTGCCCTTCTTTCCTATGTTTTCATGAGTAAAAGTTGGAGGTAGAGAAGAGAGTGGTGATCATTCCCATTTCTAAATGTACATCTTGCTTAGCAAATGATGGTTCGATCCCTTTGACTTCCTTTTAATAAAGGGCGGGTGCTCCCTGGCTTGGTGAGGGCCAGCCACCCGGGAGGACCTGCTGTTACTTCTGCATCTCTCCTTGGCCCTGTTAGTGCAGCAGTTGAGGGGTGGCAGAGCTGGAGAGCCAAGTGCTGCAGAGAGGGCGTGCGCAGTGGAAGCCCGTGGGTCCCTAATTAGATGAGGGAGACCACCGCACAGCCCATGCTGCTGCCAGTGCCAACCTCAGAACCATCCCTTGAACCTAGAAAGCTCTTCTCTGGCTTCACTACTCCCCTGTGAGCATTTAACAGGCCTAACGGTGATACAGAATTCCTTCATTCTGGGATGAACAGGGACACTCATTTCCTACACCTGGACTATTTCCTGAATGGACTATATCCATTCTTTAAGGCTTTCATTCACCTTTCCCCTAGAGGAAGGGGCTGTATCCATTCATTAATGCACTCATTCAGGTTGGCCCAGTAGAAGGGACTGTATACATTCACCTGTTACCGAGTCCTGGCCACATGTAACTACAAAGGACCCATACGACTATATAAACCTCTATACAAGGAACCCAGGCAGATTTTCTGACCTAAGTCTTCCCCTCTGCCAGGAGCTCTGGTGCTTTTTCTGTATTCTTTTCTGTAAAATAAATTCTGTCCTACCACTGATCTTTGGTCTGTGGATTCATTCTTCGAATCCTGGAGACCAAGGACCTAATGAAGAAAAAATTCTGGTGTCACTCTGAGGCCCCACTATTCTACTTCTCTGTATGGAAATTCACAAACCACCTAGGCGATAATCCAAGGCAAAGATTGCTCAGCTCTAAGGCCCAAGGCACCAGGGAAGGAAGCTACGCTTTTCTGAGACCTTGGTTTCTTTCCATCAGAGATACCAGCCAGCAGAACATGAAAAATTACTTAAATACGTATCTTTAAGATTTATTACTGATGTTGCATTTACCATCATCAGCAACTGAAGAAATCATCAATACTCAGAAGTTACTGAGCTTGCAGACTCCCAACTAATATGTTTAGACCTAATTAACAACAACAAATAAAATAAAAAGCACATCTTAATCACCTCCTTAATGCTATTTTATCACAATTGGGTGTATGTTTAATTCATTTGCAAGTGTGCTGTGGAAACCTTGTTTACAGGCATTTCCTCCTTAAAAAGAGCCTGCACGTTGGGCAAACGCCTCTTGCATTTCTCTCATCTTACAGTAATGGTTGCAAACATGCATTTATTATGTAATTTCTCCTTCATATATATGTTAATTTCTCTTCAGGTCTTGATAAGCTCCCTACATTTCATGAATGGGATGACGTTTACTCGTGTGTTTCTCCTAACTCAGCCTGATGATTTCCATTGTTATACAGGCATAATAAATCCTCCACTTCATATTTTTCCTTAGTTGCATATAGAGCTATCAACAGAAATAAGGGAAAATAAAGAGAAAAGCTTAAGGTAAGTATTTTGTGCTTTGGGGACAGGAGTTTAAGATTAAATAAAGTGCTGATTGGGGCCATTGCTGTGGTTTTTATTTGTCTACAACTAATTATATTCTTTCTCCTACTATCTATATTATTTCACTCAGTGGAAATCTAAAGATGGATTAGGTAGAACTGTATCTTAACTTAGTTGAAGAAGCCATTCTAGAATAATATAGGTAGACATCTGTTAATATATTTCTAAGTAATATAATCTCATGTTATAAGAAAATAATATACTCTTGAATTTTAAGAGTATACTTCACAAAAATAACACCAGCAAAATATCAACCTATCTACTTTTTGGACAAGTTTAGCAAAATATACTGCAAATTAACACACTTAAATTGTAAAAATATTCTAAAAGTTCTAATAATTTAGGAAATTATAAAGTTAGATACATTTATGCAAGCTCTAATAATTTAGGAAATTATGAAGTTAGATACATTTATGCAAGCTCTATATGCATTTGTGATTTCATTTTTTTAACTTTCTTATAATTGGATAAAAGTGCATTTCTCCATTTCAAGATACATTTGTACATTATTTTAAAAGCATAAATTCATGAAATAAGATAATCAAAAAAGGTTGTCAAGATTATGCAGCATATATGTAGGCAACTAAAAATACACTAAAATATGTTACTAGCTTGGTGTTTTGTCAATCAAAAGGTAAAATAGTCAAAAAGGAAATAAAATGTATATGAGTTACTTTTTAAAATAAATCATCATATTCACTTTAATAAACAATGAGAGAAGAACTATCATCCTATACCTCTATCTATATTCTGTACTATTTACAACAACTGGAACCATCAATGTTTTCATAACATGGAGATGGTGTTTTATGTTTTGTTGACTTTAGTGCCAAGGAATTGATATTTCTCCAACTCTCTCCATTAATATATTTTTATATCTTGTGACTTGCCTGTTTGAATTTTGGAGTTTAGTCACTCTTTAATACACTTTAACTTCTGGAGAAGAAATGGCCAAAATACAAAGAAAGAGTTTACTTCTTATAGTCCTGGAGTGTGGAATTAAATGTTCTCAAGAAATAAAAATATAGCATAATATAAAACCTGTACATTAACAGAAATTTATCAAAACCCATATCTTACATAGTTGGCTCCTGTATAAAATATAATTGTTATATTACAGTTAGATAATATAAAAATTATATTATAGTTTTATTTGAAAAGCTCATAGGCTTATAATATTTCTAATTGTTGCCTTGAAAAAGAAAAACTAAAGCAATATTTAGGGTGTTAAATATCTTGATACATAAAATTACCTAATTTTTATTTTTTTCTTCAAACTATTAATTTTTTCAGACTAGTTTGGTAATACTGTAACAAAGCAATTTTTTGATAAATGTCCTAAATATTATACCAAAGACAATTCTGTGAATAGCTATATCACATATGTCCCTCACTAGATTGGAAAAAATTAGCTAACTGATACTAACTGAAAGAGTTGTATTTAATCTAGGCTTGTATCATCAAGTATGAGCCAGTATGGATGTGCTCATTGAAAGATTATTAAAATTAGTCTATAAAGACAGGAGTGAGCTAGTGTCCCCCTTTCCTCTCCCAGTACCAAGGATTCTGTGTAGGCCAGCATCCTTCTGTCTGACATTTTTCCATACCACTTGATGTATACTGTCATTCCATATTCAAGCAATTTAAGATCTATCACAATAAAGCTTTCTGCATTGATAAGTTATAAGAAATTTTTCTTTTGTTCTTAATGAAGCCCATTTTATCTCATAACAATGTCATGATGTCCAAGTCTCATGGAAATTATTACCAATCAACTTGGAGGCATACATATGAGTACAATGATGAGTTATGCCAGGTGTTAGGAAGAGGTAAAAGCCTTTATGAAAAACATTATTGGAAGTTTTTCATTTGTAGTACATGGAGTATATGTATACTTCAACCCCTTCTAATGGGTTATAGTCACATTTCAGATGAATATAGGACAGTATCAACAGGAACATGGCATCATAAATGACATTGTGTCTTAATTTCAGTTTTCATATTTCATGGGCTAGCATTTAAAATATGATTAATTTTTGTTGTTTTTGATCTTATATCCTATAGTCTTGACCACTCAGTTATTAGTTCCATGTGTTTTGTTTCAGAATCCATGGGATATCTCTATCTATCTATCTACAAAATGAGATAGCTTTCTTTCTTTCTTTTTTATTTCTATGTCTTTTTTTTTTTTTTAAGTTTTTTGCCAGGGCCAGGGTTGAACCTGCCATTTCCAGTATACGGGGCCAGTACCCTACTCCTTTGAGCCACAGGTGGTGCCCAGAATTCTATTACTCTTAAATGAGACCAGTGAGAGTGGAGTTTCATCGGTACAATTTATGAAATTGAAGAAGTTTCACTCTGTTTCTTGTTTGATGAGAGATTTTGCCATAATGGAAGTTGGATTTTTGTCAAATGCTTTTTCTGCCTTAACTGATAGGATTCATGCGGTTTTCCTTTGTCAGTCTATTGATATTGTGAGTTATTTTGATTACTTTTCAATATTTAAATAGCTTTGCATTGTTTTAGTTTGAATTTTTTTAAATTTCAATAGATTTAAGGGTACAGAGATAAATTGTATAATGGTAAAATGATGGATTTTAGTATACCCATTACCAGAATAGCATACATTATACCTGATAGGTAATTTTTATTCCTCACGCCCCTCTCACCCTCAACACTCTGAGTGTCTGAAGACCATTATATCACTCTGTATGGCCATGTATATCCACCGTTTATCTCCCACATTTTAGTGAGTACATGCAGTATTTGTTTATCCATTCCTCGGATAAATCAGTTGATTGTAAGTATATGATTTTATTCCTGGGTTCTCCATTCTGTTGCTTCTATCTATGTGTCTATTTGTATGCCAGTGGTATGCTGTTTTGGTTACTATAATTTTGTAATATAGTTTAAAGTCAAGTAATGTAATCCCTTGTAACTTTTTGTTTGTTTGCTTACAATTGATTTGGAAATTTAGATTTTTTTATTCTATTTGAATTATAGAGTATTTTCTCTCTAATTCTATGAAAAAATATGTTTATTTTGATGGGAATTACATTGAATCAGTAAATCATTTTTTGTATTATGAACATTTTTTTTTTGAGTCAGAATCTCACTTTGTTCCCCAGGGTAGAATGTCCTGGCATCATAGGTCACAGCAACCTCAAACTATTGGGCTCAAGCAATCTTCTTTCCTCAGCCTCCTGTGTAGCAGGACTATAGATGTCCACCACAACACCAAGCTATTTTTAGAGAAGGGGTCTCACTCTTGCTCAGGCTGGTCTCTAGCTCCTGAGTTCAGGAAATCCACCTATCTTGGCCTCCCAGAGTGCTAGGATTACAGGCATGAGCCACTGCACCCAGCAGATATTATGAACATCTTAATGATATTGATTATTCTAATGCATAAGCATGGGTCTTTTCCTATTAGTTTGTGTCATTATTGATTTCTTTCAACAGTGTTTTATAGCTCTTATTTTGAGAATCTCTCTTAGATTGTAGAGGTTTTTCACTTCCTTGATTAAGTATACCTAAGTATTTTATTTTTTCTGCAGCAAAAAATAAAATTGCAATGTTATTGTAAATAATATTGAGTTCTTGATTTGATTCTCACCTTGGTTGTTATTAGTGTCTAGAAATGCTACTGATTTGTGTACATTAATTTTGTGACAATACTTTTAATGAATTTATTTATCAATTCTATCAGACTTTTGGAGAAGTCGTTAGAGTTTTCTAGATGTAAAATCATATCATTGGGATATGTTGGCTCTTCAGTATGGATGACCTTTCTTTCTTTCTCTTGCATGATTGCTTTGGCTAAAACTTCCAATACTGTGTTGAACAGAAGTGCTGACAGTGGGAATCTTTATCTTGTTCCAGTTCTTAGGGGAAATATTTTTGGCTTTTCCCCATTCAGTATGATGTTAGCCATAGGTTTGTCATATATGACTTTAACTTTTTTTTTTTTAATTCTCCTCATGAGGTGAATCATGTTTACTGAAATTTATATGTTATCCTTGTTCGTCAGGGATAAAATCTACCTAATTGTGATGAATTATTTTCTTAACATGCTATAAAATTCATCTTGTTAGTATTTCACTGAGGACTTTTGCATCTATTTTAATGGGGAATGTTGGTCTGTACTTTTCTTTTGTGTCATATCCTTTCCTGGCTTTGGGAGAAGGGAGATACTTTGTAGAATGAGTGAGGAAGGGTAACTTTCTTCTCAATGTTATGGATTATGGTAGGGTAAGTGCCAGTTTTTCTTTGTAGATTTTCTAGAAACCAGCTATCAATCCATCTTGTTCTGGAGGGGTTTTTGTTTTTTTTTGTTTTGGGGAGATTTTTTTATTACTGATTCAATATTGCCACTCATTATTGGTCTGTTCAGAATTACTATTTCTTCCTAATTCAAGTGTGGCAGGTTTTGTTCTTCCAAAAATTTATCCATTTTCTCCAAGTTTTCTACTTTGTGTGCGCAGAGGTCCTCATTGTAGTCACTGTTAAACTTTTGTATTTCTGTGATATGAGTTGCAATGTGTCTGTTTTTCATTTCTGATGGAGCTTATTTGAATTTTCTCATTTCTTTTCTTGGTTAATCTAGCTAGTGGTCTATTGACTTGTCTATGTTTTAAGAGAACTGACTTTTCATTTCATTGATAAGTTTTCCCCCTTTTTCATTTGAATTTGGTTTAATTCTGTTCTAATCTTTGTCATTTCTTGTCTTCTGCTAGCTTTAGGTTCGGCTTATTCTTGTTTTTCAGATTTCCAGACACATGACATTCAGTTTTTAATTTGTGATCCTTTAGTATTTTTGAGGTCGGCATTTATTACTGTGACCTTTCTTTCAACGCTGCTTTGGCTCTATTTCAGAGATTTTGGCCAATTGTCATTTCATTCAATTTTTTTTATTTTCATATAAATTTTATTGTTAATGTAAAAATTGTTCAGGTGCATATGGTTCAATTTCCATGTATTCATATCATTTTACGAATTTCTTTTGGAATCGATATCTAGTTTTATTGCACTGTGGTCTGAAAAGAAACATGACATGATTTTGATTTTCTTAGCTTTGCTAAATTGTTTTAGGGCCTAATATATTTTTGATCTTGCAAAATTTTGTATGGGCTGATGAGAGGAATGTATATTCTGCAGTTTGGGGGTATAATGCTCTGTGAATATGTCTGTTGGGTTTCTTTGATCCAGAGTACTGTTTAAGTCCAATGTTTCTTTGTTGATTTTCTGTCTTGAAAATTTTTCTAGCTGTCAGTGGATTATTGATGTCCCTCACTATTATTATATTATCTTTCATGTCTTTTCTTAGGTCTAGTAGTATTTTCTTAATGAATCTAATATCTCCTGTGTGACTTACATATGTATTTAAGATATTTACGATAAATATGCCTTTTTATTAACCCCTTGTCATTATATAATGACCAACTTTGGGTTTTTTTTACTATTGTTGATTGAGTGTCTATTTTTCTGACATAAGATTAGGTATTCCTACTCACTTTTGGTTTTCCTTTGTGTGGAATATTTTTCCCACCCCTTTACCTTGAGTTTTTGAGATTCTCTGTGAGTTAAATGGGTTTGTTTTAAACAGCAAATATTTTGGTTGTGTGTGTGTGTGTCCGTGTTTGTGTTTTAACCATTCTGTCAATCTATATCCATTAAGTGGAACTTTTGGACAATTTTCATGCAATGTTAATACTGGTATGTCAGATACTACCTATAGTTAAGTTGCTTGTTTGCCTTGTTGTTTTTCATTCTCCCTTGAGTTGCTGTTTTATAAGAGCTATGAGTGTTTGCTTGTGAGTATTATCATACCATTCTTTTCAGTGTTTTGAGCAATTTTGAGTATTTCTTTTGGGGCAAGTGTAGTCATGACAAATTCCCTTAATGTTTGCTAATCTGGGAAAGATTTTATTTTTCTTAATTTATGCAACATAATTTTGCAGAATACAAAACACTAACTGACACTCTGATTAAGAAGAGTTAAGATAGAAACTCTTCTGGCTTGTAAGAGTTTCCTAACAGTAAGAACTCTACTATTATGATTGATGAGTTTTTCTTTATAAATTACTTAATACTTTTCTTTTGTAGCTTATAGGATTTTCTCCTTCATTTTGACCTTGGCCAGACTGATGACTATGTGCCCTCATGATACTCTATTCACAATAAACCTTCCAAGAGTTCAATGACCTTCTTGTGTCTGGATGTCTAAATCACATGATATCAGGCAAAATTTCCTTCATTATTCCTCATATAGGTTTCCTATAATTTAAAATTTTTCTTAAATTCTCTTGACTCCCTTTTCTTTGTTTTTGACCAATGGGGTTAATTCAAATGCCTTGCCATCAATCTCTGATATTTGTTCTTTTTGGTCTAGTCTGTTGTTAAAATTTTCTGCAATTATTTTGAAATTTCCTAACTCTTTCATTTCCATAAGTTGTTATTTTTAAATATATGTCTTTAATAAATTTTTAATTAATGTCTTAATATTGCTTTGGTTTCTTTCAGTTGTTTTTCAACTTTCTAAAAAATCCCATTGAGCTGACTTGTGTTCCACATTTTCAATTTCATATATGACATTTCATTGATTCAAGTCCATTGCTATAGTGTTAGTGTAATCCTTTGGAAGGTGTCAAAATAGTCTGCCTTTTTATATTTCTCTAGTTGCTATGTTTCTCCCTTCTCATCTGGAACCTCTTCTCTCAGATCAAAACAGATAGCCTTGCAATTCACCTGTTCTCCCTGCTATTCTTTGTGGTGCTGAGAATTAGTCTTCTAGCTTGTATCAGTGTGTACTCACTGTGGTGCTGTTGGCAGGTAATTTGTGTCAGTTGTACCTCAGACCCATAGGTGAGTGTTCAGGTCTCCACAGTGGCCGACTAGGTAGGTAATCCCCAGTTTCCAGGTCAGGTCTTTAGATGGTGGTGTGCTTGAGCCCTGGGGAAACCAAATGGAGACTGAGCTGACAATTTTGCACTTAAGCATCTTTGGGTTCAGTTGTTGGCCATGATAGTGAGGGGTGGGGTGACTTCCTGCTCTGAAAGAATGCTCAGAGGGTAGAGACCCTCTTGATAACTTTAGCAAAAAGTACATAGCTGTGAGACTATGCACAAGCTGCTTAACCTCCCTCTCTCAGCAATGATAGCTGTCTCTATCCTTAGGGGGTGCAAAAGCACCTAGATTTCCAGCACCCACTCTGCCTCAGTGGCTGCAGAGCTGGTGCAGGCAGCTCAACCCAGTATGTGCAGGGCTACCATACTACCTGAGGGAAATGGCCAAAGTGCTCCTCTGAGGGAGGTGTGGTTGTGCCAGGGACTTGCCTGCAGGGAGAACAGGCTCCTCCCAGAGGTGACAAGTAGCTCAGGGAAAAGATGGCTATCATCTCTCAGCAGAGGTGGTAGTTTTTGTCCTTAAAGACATACAAGAGCTTGCTGTATCTTTTTAGAGGGAAGGCAGTAAATTCCAAAGTCTAAGGAAACTGAGTGTGATAGATACTCTGTTATTGTTGGATCAGGCACTGCCATGTGCCCTAGTTTAATCATACCCTATAGAACCCTCACCAGTTGATGGCTAAATTCAAATGCTTTAACTAAGTTAATTTAGCCACACATTATCATATTGTTTAAAATTTTAAAATAATGGCATTTGATAGAATATTTTAAATTAAAAATTTAAAGTCTTCAATCATGTTTTTATATTCATGGGCAATTTGAGGTTATTGATACAAATAGTAGCCATTACAGAGTGGGGAGGAAGCCTCATATATAAAATTCCCAACTGAAAGAAAATTATATTTTTTAAAAAGGTGAAAGATTTATATAATCCAAAGAGAAACTAGAGTATATATATATAATCTTTTTAAATTAGTCAACCAGATCTTTCATTACTAATATTTGATAAATATTTGTCATATACATAAATATGATTATTGTTATTAGACTGTTGAAAACAAGAGTCACATAAAAAATGAAGGTTCTCATTGATTTTCAAGTTGATTAAAGAAATATAAATGCATTAATTAATTCAAAAATATTGTATTAGTATTTACTATATGCCTGGATTTTTGATAATTATATGGCAGCAGAGAATGATTTATTAGAGTTAATATTCTAGCTATTGTCAAAGGTACTATTAGCTTCTCACATCTTGTATAAGATTGATGGGATATGAAATTTTAGTTTTTTGGAAAAAGACTGCTAGATCATCAGAGAAGAGACTACCAGTAGGATGTGTGTATACACATACATACACAAAGGGATATAGCACAAAGAATTGACTTATACAATTGAGGAGTCTGTTTAAACAAGTCTGAATTCTATAGGGCCGGCAGTGTGAAGGAGAAGATCCGGAACAGGCAGCAGATTCCATCAGCACAAACCATCTAGAGTTTCTAGATACAGGAAAGTTTTGAAGCTGCTTCAAAGGCCAACCCAAGATACTCTCCCTGAGAGCAATTTAAAGTCAAATAATTAGAGTCTTTAATCATATATTAAAGATCCCTTCACAGAAGCACCTCGCTAACAATTTATTCCAATACCCTGGGCCTAAGAGCCAAGGAACACTGACATGCACCAGGCTGTGGTGCTATCAAAGGCTTCCCTTAACCGTTTTTGGAATCTGGAGATTGGTCTAGAAAATGTAGTAAGTAATTCTAAACTAGAATAGCACTGGAGCAATCATATGTATGTTAATGTTCATCTGGTAATTTGAAAAGTTAATATTTCTGGACTTCTTAATGTATTTGGGGTGAGTTTCCAAGTACTTTGCATATATAAATTATTTAATATAAAATTTTTTTGAGATTAAATATTATTACCTACATTTTGTGAAGTCAAGACTCAGAGGGATTATATAAATTATATTTTTGAGTAGCACAGCCATTCTTTCTACTGAGTATCTTGTGTAATGAATGACACATGAAGCAGATAGAATTGGGAAGAGAAGAAAGGTACCAGTCACCAGATGTAAGATGATTTAGGTCTCAAATAACACTGAGATGGTGACATAAACAAAATTAAATAGAGATATGTCTGTGAGGAAATTACATTTGGATAAATATAAGGGATAAATGAGAGTAATTTATCAAAAATCACTTCAAAATTGAAAAATTAGGAAACTCTTAATATTGCATTAGTATGAATAAAAGTAAGAACATTACAAAAGGAAATGGAATATTAGTTTACAGTTATGCGAGACTTTACTCTTTCCGCAAAGTAAATTATTAAAAAGATAACGGAGACTATTGGCAATTGTCTGTAATTAAAGGACAGATGAGTAACACAAAAAGGCAAATAAATAAGAAAAAGTAGATGGAGAATTAGTAAGAAAAAATACATAGTATAATGATAGAGAAATAATTAATTATATTAAATGAAAATGCAGTTTTGAGAGCTTCCTTTGAATTATGCTTGTAGAAAGCCATTAATAACATCTAAGAGGAGGAGTTCAGTGAAATAGATTAAAATACTAGGAAACGGAGGAAAAAAAGATGGCACTAAGGATGAGAATTAGATGAATTAATTATTCATTTGAGGATTACTGCTGTAAGAACAGAGACATGATTGAGTTACAACCAGGGAACTCTTGGGTCAATTGAAGGCTTTGCCTGAAGTGTCATTTAAAGAAGGCAAAAGAACAAAGGCTTGGGGAAAAAAATGTGCTAGTGAAACATATTTGAGAAATAAAGTAACTGTAATATTAAGTATATTCATTGATTATATCTTTAAACACTAGTCTGATGTCAGACCCAGGAAAGTCTTAAATTATAGTATGATGAATCTACATGAAGTTGTCAGACTTTACCTGAGAGTAAAAAATAAAAACTTTAATGACACAAGTGTTCGTTGGTAAGGAAGCCTCTTTGATAAATTTTAATATTCAAAATGCAATTCGTAGTTTTTGTTTTACAAAATGAAATCACAAAAGATATTTCATCTAAGAAAATAATCACTGTTATTTCTCATGAAACAATACAAATAGAGTACTCAACATTACTTAAATAAAATGCTAATTAATCCTTCTTTCTTTAAAATGATATATTCACTAGTGAGCTGATTTTATGGTCCAATTTTCATCATAAGACTTAATTGTGAATCATTTTACAAACTATGCATGTCAACAACTAAAAAAATAAAAACAGTAAATACATGAATGTGTTTAGAATATTCAAAGTAACTTGTGTTCAGTGTTACAAACAATCCTACAATGTAGGTGAATATTTCAGTTCTACAATGAATGTTTCATTAGCTAAAATAGAATATGTCTAATGATACTTTACTAATTAAATCACGTATATTTTTATTTTACACAGATACAACTGCACCTGATAATTGTTTTTTATCTCCTTGGAAGTGGGAGCTGCTAACATGATAGAAATCATCTCTTGGCTTTTCTGTTTTACATTGTTAATGCTTATCTGTAGTTTCCTATTCTTCCATATTTCTTCTGTCTCTCTACAAAGTTAATTGTTTCTATGTTATTAAAATAAAGATGTATGTATAAAAACTTTACAGTAAATGAATGCTACCTGTGAACAAATCTTAGTTCCCTAAATTCATTATTACCAAAGTCCATTTTATGAATGGAATATGATACATTCAATGGCTGTCTGAGTGTAACAGGCTACTTGATAACTCAATCTTATATTGGAGTAAAACTTTTACAGGCATCAATCATGTGCCAATGTTATAAAAAGGATTGACAGCCATCCAATGCAATCCTAACTGCATATTGCCATGGAGTTAATCTCACTTATTCCCCAATAATGTTCTCTCCTCTGATTGCAGCTTATTTCTAATTTCTCATTAACCTCTCTATATTACTCCTGTGTACTGTAGAAAAATTATGTTTCCCAGGCTACATTATATAATTTGATTGTAAATGAACCCATACCTGTCACACTTAGAAATAAATGACAATCCCAAACCACCAGCAACCAAGGCAATTTTAATGTCTACTCATTTATAGAAATGCTCCCTCTCAGCCTCACGAGAGCAACACTGGTAAATCCCGTTTTTCCTGCCTAACATTTCTATAGTCATCATATATGTGTTCATAATATACTGACAGTCTCCTGCAAATGTGCTAATGTGCTTTCCATAAAATTCAACTTTATATTGTGGCAAACCTACATAATATTGGAAAATATCTTTTATGTGTTTGTGAGAATTAATACACTATTTGATAATTATGAAGACATCATGTCACATAAGTCACTTAGAAACTACAGGTAAAGGCAATATATCTGTGATCTCTTAAAAACAAAACTATTTCAATAAAATTTCTTGCCATCAATTTGTGTTAATTCTTCACTTACTGATTAGGAGTGAATTGCATAATGCTTTCATATCTTAATTTTTCATTAGCTATTACTTATTATAAGGAATATTAAAGAAATACAGAAATGAGAGAGATAAAAAATAAAGTAGTTCTGCTATTACAAAGGTTGAATTTTTTTAACATGAAGAATGATATTTTCTAATTGGACTCAATTTAAATGTACAGTAAGAAGAAAGTTATAATAAAACACTTTAAATTCATGTAATACTATGTAGAAATTAATAATAATGATATGATTCACATATTAATATGAAAAAGATTAACAGAATATCATAAAGTTAAAAATTAACAATATAGTTATGTTACAGAAAAAATATATATGTGTGTGTAACTGCAGACATGTATGTTTTAAATACTAATTTTACTAAGACTTGGCTTAATGGATATCTTTCCTGTTATCTTTTTTCTGCTTTCTAAATTTCAAATGTAAGTATCATTTATTACAATAAAAATACAATATAAATTAAATTTATGTGACTGAAATGTTTTTGTCAGTCTATTATAATGTATATTTGATCTTCAGATTTTATTAGCACTTGATATGAGTGCTCAGTACACAACTGATGTGACATTTTATGACAACATATATACGATATATAGATTAAAAATATAACTTTATTGGCAATAAACTTAGAAGTGAAAAGTTATTTCAATACATGTAGCCATTTTTTTTTTTTAGTACTCAGAAAGGCATATCCTGTTACCCTGCATTGGAACAAAGAGACCAAGCAAGTTTCAGGCTGAGATGGAGACATTCAGAAGAAGGAATGGGGTCCACACATAGTTGGAGGTTTTAGAAGGAAGTGAAGCATCGCAGTGACAATATGTTATCTCAAAAATGTGCTAATAGACAATATTCATGTTAGTCCCTAAAAAAGAACAAAGCTACAGATTGGGAAATTATGCCAACAAGAAGTGACCAAGTTGGCTGATGCTGGTTTAGGCAGATTCCCTGAGACCCACTGGGCCCCTCTGATTCACACAGTCTGGGCTGAAATTGGGAAACGTTGGTGAGGGAATGAGCAAGATGAAAACTCAGGTGCTAATGCCCTCTGAGGAGGATAAAGGGACATGGAGGGTAGAAAACAATATGACACTTGGCATCATGGCACTGGTCTGTGGAGAAAGAGGTGCTCCAGGGAGGCTGGGAGCCTGGTGCTTTGTCTTCAAGAAGGTCCCAGTTCATGGGCAGCAGAAACTTTGGGGTTCATCAGCATAGAAGTGTCTCCAGTAGCTCTACAGCCAGTGATTGCCTTGCCAGAGAAGTTAGGGTGGGGGAAACAAATTGCTCCACTGACTCTTTTTTACCAAACTCTAAGCATCCTGGGAGTTGATCTCTGATAATTACTGTCCATCTTTGTATTCTGCTCTATAGCTTCCTCCCACGTAGTCTCATGTAGGTTCTGGCACCTTTCCTTCAGAATTATACCTGATCTGTTTGTTTGTTCTCTTTCATCTAAAACTTTTCCTTTTTTTCTGAGAAGATCCGACAGCTGGTATCTCTGGTCAGCCATCTTCCCACTTCCATGATGTCTCAGCTTTCAACATTTTTATCTGTGCCCTTCCGATATTGTGTAACATGTCCAAGAATTTCTTTACTGTGAAAGTTTTTACTTTCTCTGAGGTATCTTTATTTTTTTTCCTGGCAAACATTTTCCTCATTATGTTTCTGAGCTTGTTTTCTTCTGGCTGCACATCCAGAGTCTCCAGAATGGTGAAAGCATCAGTATCCATGATCAGCTGTTTCTTCTTTACCTTCATTTATATTTGATTCTGAGTCTAATGTGTTTTTTTTAATCATCATGTTTCATTTATCTGCTTGTTTTTATCTTTGTTAGCATGTTGCCTCATTCTGTTATTCATTTTTGCCACTATTACTAAAATCTATTTATTCAGAATTTTAAACTATACATTGTCCAGCTAGAGTGTACTCTACTGTTAATATCTTATTAAGTCTGTAACTGGGACACATATTATGAATTGATTTTGCCTCAAATCCATGTTCATGTATTTTCTTTATTATATACATGTATTTAACAAGGGTTTCTTCTCACTCTAGGGATAGAAAAAAAAAATCTCTATTTAAAATCTGCAGTTTTGCTGGGTGTGGTAGCTCACGTCTATAATCTACCACTTTCAGAGGCTGAGGCAGGTGGAAGGCTTGAGCTCAAGAGTTTGAGACCAGCTGGAGAAACAACAAGACCTCATCTATACAAAAAACAAAAATATAACCGAGCATTGTGGTGGGGGCTATAGTCCTAGGTACTTGAGAGGCTGAGGCAAAAGGATCACTCAAGCCCAGGAATTTGGGGTTGCTATTAGCTAGAACACCACAGCACTCTACCCACCAGGTATTGTGAAAAAATATTGAGCATAGTAGTTTATAATTGAATTTTTATTAGGTTTATAATATATAGTCTAGCTTTTATTCATTTCCCAGTCAATTTGTAAGTCTATTAATAAATTCTTTATTGTTAAAAAAAGTAAAATAAAATAAATCTCCAGTTTTCAAATGTTCTTCCTTTTCTTTTACCAGCCAGATCTTTCCTTATGCACTGTCTCTCCCTCTGCATCCAATACTCTACTTTCTCTTTATGCATGAGCTACTTGCTCTCTCCTTATACTCTGAATCTCTGGACCATGGTTCATTCTTTCACCACAGTTATATTTTAAGGTTTTGTCCTTCAGTCTTAAATCCTGAAGAAATCTAAAGGTCCACTTTCTCTATTTTGTAATAGCACCACTGAATATTTCTGATAAAATCATCCAGATGGTTGGAGTGACTGTACACAAAATCCATTCTTAGAAATCTCATCTGGTGACTGAATAATGCTCAAAAATCTTTACTGTTATTCCATTCAAATATTCTTAAAAATTTTAGGACAGTCATATAAGAATATATTCCCTTTCTGAATACTTTGGTAAAGCTCCAACACTCCCAGTGCTTTTCAGGAAATAACCTTGCCTTTTATTTCACAGAGAAAATATCCCATCAGATGTTTGCAAACACAGCTTCCTTACACCAAATCTAAAAAACAAAATAAAACCAAACAAAAACAAAAATCCCTTATACCTGCCTATACATACAAACACATACATGTATGTATATTTAGTTATACACACGTTTTTAATATACTATTTTATCTTTCCTCATTTAATAATGAGAACTCTATCACATCCTGAATATTAGTCCTCTAACTATACACTTAAGACCACACTTTATTTATTTCCCAAGAGAATTTCATTATCAATTATCCTCTTTCTTTTCATACTAACATTTAAATACAATCAAGTTTATTTCATATTTCAGAAATTTTGTTCTCACTTTCCCTCTCATTATTGCCTTATCTTTTTCCCTTCTTCATTACAGTCTAATCTCATGTACAATACACATTACCCATGTTTCCCCACCTCCCAATTACTCCTCAAACTGTTGTTGTCGGAGATCTGCGTGAAATCAGCGAATTAATAAGATGATGGGGGTAAACTACTACCAAATCCTATAAGCTCTTTTTTAACCAATACTGCATTTGAAACTGTTGCCAACTGTCATTTCAAAAGTGCACAGATATCTAAAAACTCTTGTCATCATGATATATCATAGCTATCTCCTGATAAAATAATAATATATATGAATGTACATAGATAACTATACATATAACCAGGTGAGCAAGCTAAGTAGGATAAATTCAAAGAAAAAGACATTTAATTATATCACCATCAAATTCCTGAGAATAAAATATAAAAAGTTACTTAAAAGCATCTATAGTGGTCTAGATAAAAGACTAGAAACTATTAGAACAGAGAACTGATTTTTTTCAAGTTTTTAAAAAAGAGATGATCAAAGCCAGAAGTCAATAGGATGACAAAATTTAACATGATGAAAGAAACAGACAACAAACAAGAATTTTCAATCTAGCAGGTTTTAGTCAAGAATTTATGAATAGAATAAATATCTACCGAAAACAAGATAAAATAAATAAATTTTGCTCAACAAAACACAGGCAACAGGAGCAGAAATAAACTGAGAGGATTATATCAAACTGAAAAGCTATGTGCAGTAGAGGAAACAATCAATAAAGAGACATTCCAGAGAATGGAGAAAGTATTTTAAAACTATAGACTTGGCAAGGAGCGAATATCCAGAATACTTACAGAACTCAACTCAATAGGAAAAAAACAAATAATCTGATTAAAAATGGGCAAAAGATCTAAACAGACATTTCTCAAAAGAAGACATACAAGTGGCCTACGAATATATGAAAAAATGCTCAATCATCAGCAAAGTGCAAATCAAAATCACAATGAGATAAAACCTTACCTCGGTTAGAATGGCTATTTTCGAAAAGACAAAAAAAAAAATCATGATTTATAAGTGGAGAAAGGGGAAGTCTATACACTGTTGTTAGTATGTTAATTAGTTGAACCACTATGGCAAACAGTATGGAAGTTCCTTCAAAAATTAAAACTGTAAGTATCATATGATCCAGTAGTTCCACTGGTAGTTATATACACAAAGGAAGTGAAACCAGTATATTGAGGAGATATCTGCACTCCCATATTGATTGCAGCACTATTCCCAACAGCCAGGATATGAAATCAACTTTAGTGCCTATGTACAGATGAATAGATTAAAAAATAAGGGAATACTATTCAGCTATAAAAAAGACTACTCCTATCATTTTTGGCAACACGGGTAATCCTGGAGGACATTATGTCAAGAGAAATAAATCAGGCAAAGAAAGGGCAAATGCCAATAATCTCACTTAAATGTGGAATTTTTAAAAGTTAATCTTATAGAAGTAGAGATAGTGGTTACCAGAGGCTAGAAAGGGTAAGTAGTAGGGGCTCCAGTGGGAAAGATTAATCAACAGGTGAAAAGTTACTATTAGATAGGAAGATAAAGTTCTTTTGTTCCATTACATAGTAAAGTGACTATAGCTGATATCAAAGTACTGTTTCATGATAGCTAGAAAAGAAGATTTTGAATGTTATCACCACAAAGAAATGGTACATGTTTAAAGTGATGGGGCTGCAAATTCCTCTGATTTAATTCTACAATGTCTACCTGCATTAAAGTAACACACTATATCTCATAAATAGGTTCGATTACTAGGTGTCATTTATAAAATTTAAAAAAATGAATTTTACCAATGTATACTTCCAAATAGTGAAAGAAACATTATCCCCGATCTTTTACAATCATTTCCAGGGAATAGAAAAATAAAGATAGTCTCCAATATATTCCCATATTCTAGTATGAAAAGAGCATTATAAAGAATAAATATGAAAAGAGCATTATAGAGAATAAAATTTATATAACAATTTTCTCAGAAATATAAATGCAAAATTTCATACTTACTTAAATTTTGCTTATATTGGTTAAAATATTAACAAATAAAATATAACAATGTATATGAGGATTAGAAATCATAACTTGAGGGAAGGTTTTAATTGAGGAATAGAAGTTGATTTGGAAATCAATCAATACCATTTATCACAATAATGGAAAGCAAAAGAACAGCCAAATGACCATCTCAGTAGCTACCAAAAAAGAGTTTGGCAAAATTAAGCCTCATTCATAATAAGAGTTTTAACAAACTAAGTATACAAGAAAACATTCTTAATATTTTAAAAAATATCTACAAATTCTATGATAGATACCATTTTAAACAAACAATATTGACAGGCTTTCATTAATATTTTAAATTCAAAAAAGGTGCCCACATTAACCACATTGGATAGAAAGACAGAACCAATTCAATAAAAAAATTGAATGATCAAATCACAAAGATAGAAAAAATAAAAATTAGTCAAGTTTTAAAGATGACAAAGTTATATTAAAAAAAAGAGCTCTATCCTCTTCAAATAATAAGTACATGTGGCAAAATTCTAGAATATCTCTATGCAAAATCAATTGTATTTCTGTGTATTATTAACAAGCACTAAATACTTCAAATCACATCTATTTTAATAACAAAATATAAAATTTCTATGAACTCATCTTAAAAAGTGACAAAAACATCTATGCTGAAAGCTACATAAAAGTATTTAAAGAAAATAAAGAAAACTTAAATAAAAAATTATAACTAATAATATACAATAAAGATTCAATTCCTCCCCAAATTCATTCACATATTCACAGCAATATCAATTAAAATCTTTGCATTGGTTTTTCAAAATTAAAAGAGGTTTTTGACATTCAAATGTGTAAGGTTGAGTAATCAAGTCAATATCAGAGGCAAATAGCATAGTTGGAGGAATTAGTTTGTTTTTAATATCAATACCTATTTTAAAGCATAGCATTCAACATGTTGGAGTATTGTTTGAAAGAAAACCAAACAAATCATTGGAGCAGAATATCAAGTCTGGAAAGAGGCCTTCAAAAACACAGTATTCCATGTTATAATAGAACTAACATGCAGATAGTAAGGATAATATTCTCAATAAAAGTTTGTTTATAGCCTTTCCCTTGAAGTATTTTACCTATTTCCCTAGCCTTGAAGCTAGGCAGTTCTTCTGACTTGCTTTTACTATATCAGAACTATAGATCTCAACAGGTTTTGCTACTTCAACAATGAGGGAATGTTCCAATAGTGACAATATCTGGGGACCACTCTGTCACTGTGTAAAAAAAGAACAATCAAGCTTATTGGTGAATAAAGTGTTAAGTGAAGAAGAATTGAGGCACCTAAGCTGAAAGCCAGTACATGCCACACATGTCAGGGAGACTATCTGGGTCATTTCCATTAAATAACTAATGCTGTATGAATAAACCCAGCTGAAATCAGCCAAGAAACTGCCTAGACAATTCACAAAATTGGGAGAAATAATAAATGATGTTTAGAATATACTTAAGTTTTTCAGTGACTTATAGCTATAGGTAACTGATACAATTAGTAATCAGGAACATGAATAAAATAACAAATAACATCAACTGCAGAATGAATAAAATGATGAGAAAGAATGGAAATAATAAACGTTGGCTGGCAGAACTGGAAATTACTACAATCCCTTTGGAAAAGTTTTTGGCAGATATGTTATGTGTCCATATGTGCATCCTGTTAGTCATCCATTTCACTCCTAGGTATACACCTGCCAAAAATGCATACTTGTTTTCCAAAATATGTGTAGTAGACTATTTATACAAACATTATACATAATAATAAAAAATTGAAAAATAGGCTGTCTTCCATTCTGCTCCTGAGGAGGAAGTGATGTCAGAGGCCTCATTGAGCACATTATAACACGAGCAGCAGCCTGGAGAGACTAAGCAGGTGTCCTAAGTCAGGGAGGTGGGCCATTAGGGAGGTGGAGGCAAGAAGATGTCTAACCATACTAGTGCTGCCTATAGGAAAGTGGAAATAGGGGACACCAAGAAGCTCATTAACAGCTTGGAGGCAGCCTGCAGCAATGGCACCAGCATGATATCATTGAACATTCCTACCAAAGACCAGATTTCAGAATGGCAAATATGTTAACAGATGAGATTGGAACTGAATCTAACATTAAGTTATGAGTAAACCACCTTTCAACCCTGGGAGCCATTACATCAGTACAACAGAGACTCAAACTTTCCAACAAAGTACCTCCAAATGGTCTGGTTGTTCACTGTGAAACAATTATAACAGATGCAGGAAGGGAAAAAGAAGTCAATGTTGACTTTGAGCCTTTCAAGCCAATTAATATGTCATTGTATTTGTGTAACAACAGACTTCATACAGAAGCTCATGCAACATGACTTCTGATGACAGCAAATTTGGATTCAGATAGCAGGGATGCACTTTTTGACATTCTCCAAGGACACACAAGAAAAGTCTTGCACATATTCACTGTGGATCTCCCAAGAAACAGGGCAGAGGAGGTCAGTCAGCCTTGCATTTGGCCCATTTAAGGATAAAGAAGGGTATAGCTATGTTCTGAAAGTAGCACAGACTGCTATGCAGCTGTTTATTTCTGGGGACAAAGTTAATATGGCTGGTATCATTTTAGCTGGATCAACTGACTTAAAAACTGAGCTAACTCAATCTGACATGTTTGATCAGAGGTTAGAATCAAAGTTTGAAAATTAGTTTATATGTCCTATGGTCATTCAAATGGATTCAACCAAGCTATTGAGTTATCCACTGAAGTCCTCTCCAACCTGAATTTTTTTCAGCAAAAGGAAATAATAATATGATACTTTGATGAAATCAGCCAGGACATTGACAAGTACTGTTTTGGTGTTAAAGATACACAAAAGACTTTGAAAATGAGAGCTGCAGAGATTCTAATGGTCTGTGAAAATCTGGCTATAATGAGATATATTCTTCATTATCAAGGCACAGAAGAGAAAAAAATTCTCTAAGTCTAGAAGAAGAAAAGGGTAAATCTTGTTTCCCAAAGAGATAGGACAAGACCATGAGCTTTATTGAGAGCACACCCTGTTGAAATTGCAAGGAAAATGGGGACCAAAGACCTCATTTGTGGCAAGGGAAAACACTGCCCAGAAAAAGTAAAAAACAGAGAAATAAACTGAGCAAGATGGAATAAAAACAGTTTAGCTAGTACTTTTAAACCATCAGGTAAATTACTTATTTGAGCAGTTCCTGCTTTTGCTAGAAGCCTGGCCTGTAGGGGATGCAGCTTGCAAACACCCCTGCTGAGTTTATAAACACTCTGAGGAAGAGAATGGCAGTAGAGGAGGATACATGTAAGGCCTGGGGAGGAACATTAATCAGGCTGGCCCCTGCCCAGTCAACAGTCAAAGCATATACCCATTGTGAGGACTGGTATCATGGCCAGAGCAGAGATCAAGGAAATAGCCTGAAATATGGGCAGGAGGGCTTGTACCCCCTAACAACAGAGGAAGATGCCTCTGGGTGGAGATTAGAGGAAAATTCTTCTATTCCATTAATTCTTCAGAGGAGACTGACACTGTGGCATCTGCTCCACAGAGAACTAAATAGGATTGACCTCCCCCAAGGAAGGTTGCCCCCACACAAGGTTCAGGCTTCAGACTTCTCAAGGCTGCTCAGATTCCTAAAGTTAATTATTATAAGAGCGAATATTCTTTTTTTAAAAATTCTTTTGTAGAGACAGGGTCTCACTTTATTGCCCTTGGTAGAGTGCCTGTTGCATCACACAGCTCACCGCAACCTCCAACTCCTGCGCTTAAGCAATTCTCTTGCCTCAGCCTCCCAGGTAGCTGGGACTACAGGTTCCTGCCACAATGCTCAGCTTGGCAGGGCTGGGTTTGAACCCACCACCCTCGGTATATGGGGCTGGCACCCTACTCACTGAGCCACAGGTGCCATCCCAGAGCTAACATCTTTAAGAATAAGAGCTAACATGCTTGCTCAGAGAAATTGTTGACGGTTTTTGTTCCCTTTCTCAACTTACCCTTTGGGCTAAATGAGATAATAGTGTTTGATAGAAGCTGAGTGGAACAAACATTCAGGGACATTTGCTGGGACCCCACAACCTAGCAGTAGTCCCCCACATTTCCCACCTTTGAAAACTCTATTCTGCATGTCCTGTCCTTTTATCTCTTGCCACTTTTAAATTTACTCTTCATCAGTCAATCACCTCCAGTTCCAGGGGTTTTAAAGGACCCTTCCTGCCCCCTGGAGTGGGACCCCAGCAGGAATGATTTGCTAACAACTATGAAAAATTTCAAACAATGTCGGAAATTGTCAAAAATAAGTCACAAGAAGGATCCAATATGTAAAAGGATTTGGTAGAACTATAGATATCTTGAAGTACCAAGTAGATGTCCAGGGAATGGAAAACAAAACAGGCCTCACCCAGCAAAATAAGCCTCACCCTCTAGCACCCAACCCCGGGGTCATACCTGTGGTGGAATCCAAACAGATCCCTGCCTTACAATTGGAACATTTCTAGAACTTAATCCCTGAGCACTGGATATTGAAAAGAAAACAAACAAGACCATACCCAAACCTACACATTGGTTTGTCACGGTGTCAGCACAGCAACATACAACTAAGTTCTGGAATGCCACTTTGAACTCATTTTAAAAGAATCCCAGTTTTTATTTGATGGTAAAATGATTGCTCTTGTATTTTATGAAAAAAGTGATTTTTTTAACTTTCATATATAGAAGAAAAAATGTTGTAACTGCTGTAACCTCCAAAAGTTAATAAAAGTGATATCATACTGTTTTTTCATTTTCTTGACTGGAGAAAAATTAAATTGCTGTATTTCATAGTGACTCATTTACATGGTATTCTTAGCTTAGATAGCTTGAGAATAAACATACGTGGTGAAATGTTAGGAACATTTCTTTCTTGGTCTCTGTTTGATGCTGAAAGAGTGAGCTAATAGGAGGCAATTTCAATTTTACTCCCTCACATTAACCCACCCCTGCTAGACTGGCAGTATCAAGGATGTAAACTGAAGTGTAAAATCAAACTGACTCATGAAGCATTTGGTCCAGTGCACTGAACGTATCTATCTGTTTTGGCAGATACATTTGTGCTTGATGTGTGGGAGTCCTTTGCATCATTTGTTTTTAAAAAGGTCCTCACAATCTTAGCCTATAGGAAAGCAGTTTGGCATGGATATTATGGCGTTTTGTGCTGTTACTTAGATTGGAAGAAATAGAACATGCTATTTAAGAGGAAAGAAATTGAAAACTGTCCTAATTTGCATCAATATAGATACAGAACTACAGACACAAACCTATACTTTGTGTTTCTATTTGCAGAATGAATACAGAAGTAAAAAAGAAAGGTGCAACTATGCTAAACAAAATGGCTAAATCAATATAATGTTAGTTAAAAAGTCAGACACAAAAGAGACATATTGTATCTACCAAGACAACCTTCACATATGCATAGTAGTTAGCCATGGGGTTGAAGTTATTAACATAGGACTTTGCCATGGGGTTGAAAGGGTCAGAAATTACTACACAGTGTAATTCTAGGTTATAAAGTTTTGTTGTTTTTCTAGGTATGGTTACTTTTGTAATTGTAGACGATCTTAGAAATATGTGCTTTTAATTGATAGTTTCATAATTATTAATAGTGGATAGATTTACAACATGTGCAACAAACAGAAAGAATATTAGCAAATAGCATGCACATTTATGCTGATAATTAAGTTTGTGAACTTGCTGCCATGTACTTAACATTGGCAGTGTTGTACAAACAACTCAGTAAGGCTTCATAACCTTGGTATGTCAGTGTTTCACAGTTGTGTTCCTGTTGACATGTGGCAGTGTCTTGCTGAGTGATGTGGACTCTTGTTGTTTGTGTTTTTGTGTGGCATGGGGAGAATGTTGGAGCTTAAATTAGAGCAATGAACAAACATTCATAAATTTCTTGTTAAACTGGGAAAAGTAAAAGTGGCCTGAGATATGTTAGTCAAAGTTTATGGGGATAATGTCATAAATACAACAGCAGTGTAGTATACAAATGGATTAAATGTTTTCCTGAGGGGAAAGAAGCCATCACTGATGAATAGAGGTCAAGGTTGCCAGAAGCAAGCAAAACTGTTAAAAACATTGCAAAATTTCATCGAATTATGTGTCAAAATCATTGAATGACTGAAAGAAGCATAGAAGACCAACTGAACATAATAGAGTAATACAGGAAAATCTTAAATGAAAATCTTGGCCAATAACTCATGACTCTTGCATCTAGCCATATCAGAAAACCAAAGAGCACAGAATTTGTTATCAGTAAAATTTGTTGAATGAATGAATGAATATAGAACTATACTCATGTATTAATAAAACTTTTAATAGTATTTATTTTTCTGAAAACCTTAAATCCCATAAACTTTCAAACAAAGTAATCTGAATTGCTCTGATACTAAATTTTATTACTAATTATAATTTCCTAAATCCTGAGTATTTTTGATAATGGCCATATTTAAATTTTAAAATAATCATTAATAGAATCATGGTTGCTCCTAAAATTACCTATTATTTTAAACACATCAAGCTAAATAATGTTCTAATCAAAGACAAATTAAACTTGAGACTTTTAAATAGCTCATCTTACTTTATCAATGTTAAAATGTGGTAATGATATAAATAATAAAATAATTTTCCACATCATACAATGAATATTATGCCAAAATTTGATATGCTAAAAAATAACCAAGATACACGGTACTTACATTACTGATTACATGTTGAAATCCTAAAAGCTGAAATATTTAAAAAGCTTTGAATAAATTCAAATATTTTTGAGAAACAATTAGATTGCTCTGTGAAAATTATAATAGTAAAAAATACTATCTTTAATGCAGAACAAGTTAGCAAAAAAAAGTTAACTTTAAATATTATAGTGACTTCCTGCATAGATATTAGAAAACTGAAATAACTGTACTAATTTCTTGTTATTATATGTACAGATCAAAAGGAATAAGCTCCAAAAGGGCTTCCAATCAATTAATAGCTTATTTCAGCTCATTTTAATTCAAAACACACTGTACTGAAAATTCTTTTCTGATTTAATGTTTACCAAGAATTCTCATGTTATGTCATGTTATGGATATATGTGTTTATATATGATATAATATATATGATATATATATGCATATATATATATATATATATATATATATATATAGCTCACATGTCTTATATATATGTGTCCTGAGACAAAAGTGAGAGGTATTCATCATTGACACCAAAACAATAAAATTATGTGTAGTAGTATATTATTTAATCAAAAAGCTTAATGTTGATAATCATAGAAATCTGAGTATCACTAATAAGTAAATATATTTTTAAAAACAGAGCTGAACCCTTACACTAGACCCAGGAAAACTTCTAACATGACCTTGGATTTACTTTCTTAGAACACTACTCACACAAAATTATTTTACTAATGGTAATGATTGGCTTCAAATATGTCCTTTCAAATCAATGAATTGTGTTGTCACTTATAACTTTCTTTACAATGATATATTATTGGCTTAGAATAAATTTAAATAAATTATGTACATACAAAAAAAGTAAGTCAACTGGTAAAAGGAGTTTGGGGACAAACAAAATTGTGAATATTAGTAATTCAAATAGTAGAGGCAGAATTGTACATGTGTTAGCAATAAATTTTAGGACCTAATGAAGCATGTCTAAATTAAGTTGGGCTGCCTTTCAGTGTAAAAATTCATATTATCTCATTAAATGACAGAAATAGATTATTAAAGGGAAAAGGAAAGCAATCAATAATCGATACATGACCAAGTGAGTTATCAATGTAGACTACTGAAATAGAATCTCATTGGAAAACTCTGAGGGCCAATGTAAAGTATTCTCTTCAGAGTTATTTTGTCTAAGTAGTGAGAGAGAGAGAGATTTATTTATCATATCTTGTCAGTCATTTGTTGTAGACTAATAACAATAGATGCTAATGATAGTATTTCAAATCTGGTTTTATGAGACAAAGTGGGACCTAGCAGTTTGAGAAAGCCCTCAGCAGAAGAATGCATGTGCTGACAGTAGGATGTTCTCTCGGTGTTAATGTGGAAGTGCAAATAAGGAAGGATATGCCCAAACTTTTCATTGTTTTTTATTTTATTATTTGGAAATTATTTTAAACTTTCAAGAAAATTATAAGAATAATATAAGGAATAATTATATATCCTTTCCTCAGAGCTGTATACTACAATTATCCTTCATTTTTAATATGCCATTAAAATAACCACAAAAATAAATGAAATGCCTAAACCATAGCAAATTATATGAAATTAAAGCTAACAGAGCCTAGAAAATTTTTGCTACATACATCACTAAAAAAAGATTAAAAGACAATTCTTTCTTATAATAATTCCATTTTTAATTGGAAACAAATCATATACACACTCTTACATGAGAATCATAAGAATATTCTATTGACATGCCTATTGCATATTTATCCTCTTAAAAACTATCCTGCTTTAAGTCTTAAGGTTGAACTGGTTAGAGAATCAGAGAGAAAATGACTTTAATAAAGGATCCATTTCATAAGGTTGTCTAATCACAGCTCATCCATATGCTATCCAATTGCAATATCAATCATGTAATCTTTATCATCATCAGAAGAGTACTTAACAGTTCAAGAAGCAACCTAAATTAAATTTATATCAAGGGAGAAAAGTGGTATATTGAATGTTAAAGGTCATTAAAGTCACATAAAAAGGGGTCAAAACAAAATAAAAACTAACTCTGGTGAATACCTAGAGATATGTTTCTACATAATACACCCTATTAAAAATGATATGTGGAATGAATTTGAATCTAAAATACAAAAGAATTTCACTAGATGAACATTGATTTAGAAGAAGTTAAATAAATAAAGGTTCTTATAAACATGCAACGAAGAAAAAAAGATAAATAAAATAAAGATATAGATAATGATATTTCTTTAGGCAAAACTGAATAAAACAAACAAAAAAATGGATATGTGAAAACAATTGTGTCACACCAAGAAAAAGAAGGGTATTAAGCAGACTCCAACAAGGGTTTTGACTCAAGACTGGGCAAAATTAGTCCCAAATTAAATGCTGCTTGAATTCATCCAAACAAAGTACAAAGGCAAGAACCAATAGGATAAAATTGATTCCAAGTAACTTAACAGGGTTAAAGAAGTTTTGAAATATTTATAGGACTACAAAGCACCCATTACAATGTCTGAAATTAATAAAAATTTACGAGACATACAAAAAAAATGAAAATACAAGTTATAACAAAGAGAAAATAGAAATAATAGAAATCAATACACAAGTAAGATATGGAATAAAACTTATACTCAAGGACTTCGAAATAATTACTATAATTGTATTCTATAAACAAAAGAACCTAGTGGAAACTTGAGCACTTTAGAAAGGTGGGGAAATACATATGCAAACATAATGCATAAATATACACACACGTACATAAAATATCTAGAGATGAAAAACTACATTACCTGAAATAAATAACTCATAACATGAACAAAAAACAAAGACAATAAATAGAAAGCAGGTATGAATGTGGTAGTTACTAATTCAACCACATAAGTAATCACTTTAAATAAGTATGGTCTAAATACACCAATTAAAAGACTGTGAGCATGAATTTAAAAGTTCGAGACTGAAGTATATGTTATATATATACTTTAAACATAAAGACACAGATTAAAATGAAGAATTAGAGAAATTTATAACATGTTAACACACATAAAAAGAAAGCTGGAGTAGCTGTATATATTTCAGACAAAGCAGACTTCAGAGCAAAGAAACTTATCAGGAAAAAAGAGGGACATTACATAAAAAAAGGAGTAAAATAGCCAAGTAGTCATAAATATGTGAATATGTATCTATGTAATTAATAATACACCATCAAAATATATGTTGCAAAAGCTAATGGAACTGCAAAAAATAAATAGAAATATCTACTATTACAGTTAGAGATTTCAGCATTCAATATGCACTATTGTAATTGAAGATTTTAACATTCAACTATCAGTAGTTGAGCAATCCATCAGGCAGAAAATCATAAGGACATTATAAGAACATAATTAAGCTGAATAGAAACATTAATCAACTGTATCTAATAGGCACATAGAAAGCTCCATCCCCCCTAAAACATAATGCCCATTTCTCTCAACTGCACATGAAACATCACCAATCAGGTTTCATTTCTTTCTTTCTTTCTCTCTCCTTCCTCCCTTCCTTCCTTCCTTCCTTCCTTCCTTCCTTCCTTCCTTCCTTCCTTCCTTCCTTCCTTTTACTTCCTTCCTTCCTTCCTTCCTTCCTTCCTTCCTTCCTTCCTTCCTTCCTTCCTTCCTTCCTTCCTTTCTTTCTCAGGTTTCATTTCTTTCTTTCTTTCTCTCTCTTTTCTTTCTTTCTTTCTTTCTTTCTTTCTTTCTTTCTTTCTTTCTTTCTTTCTTTCTTTCTTTCTTTCTTTCTCTCTCTCTCTTTTCTTTCTTTCTTTCTTTCTTTCTTTCTTTCTTTCTTTCTTTCTTTCTTTCCTTCCTTCCTTCCTTCCTTCCTTCCTTCCTTCCTCAAACTTTGTGGCCCTTGGTAGCGTTCTGTGGCTTCATAGGTCACAGAGACCTCAAACTCTTGGGCTCAATTGATCCTCTTGCTCTACCCTCCCTCGTAGCTGGGACTACAGACCTCCACAACACCAGTCTATTTTTAAGAGCTAGGGTCCCTCTGTTGCTCAGGCTGTATTCAAACTCCTGAGCTCAGGTAGTACACCCACCTCAGCCACCCAAAATGTTAGGAATACAGGTATGAGCCACCATGCCTGGCCTTGTTATTTCCACTGGAGCTGCAGTTACTTCCTCCACTGAAATCTTGAATTCTTCAAAGTCATTTCTAAGGGTTATGAGTATTTTGACCTCCTTCCGAGAATCATGATATTCTTAATGGCATGTGGAATGGTAAATCCTTTGAGAAAGTTTTTAATTTACTTGGATACATTTTAAGGTAATTTGGTTTGTTTCTTAGCAATCCCTCTGTCTAATGCCAAGTTAATAAGGTTAATTAAATAGTTGGATAATAATAATAAATACTTTGAAATAATTACAAAACTTTTAAAGAATGTATTTGAGAAAATATGGCCTTATTGTTTTTCTTTTCAGAAAATTGCTTGTAGTTCTTCAAAGACATACTTTATAATTGTTTATTTGAAAGTGTGGCCCTTTAAATCAACTCTTCTATATTATGTTTTAATCCTGTAAAACATATGTCTGGAATATTATTTTGTTTCTTCTTCTATTTCTAGGGTTGAAATATTCATAGGAATATTACATGAAATTTCTTTTCCCAGAATCTTTAATTATATTCCCAAAGATATTCTCATATTTCCTCTTTAAGTTCCAATTTTCTGACTTTCATCTTAGTGTCCTGTCTTACACTTTTCACTTATCAAAGTCATAAAGAATAAAAGAAGATTAAATTTTAAAAATATATATTTTGGTATAACTTTTTATAACCCTCGAACTATACCTAAAATAATTCATTACTCTTATGCCACATCTGTTTCTCCTTACCACCTACCATTTACCAGTTCAAAGATCAAAAAAAGGAAAGCTAAGTAAAATGCCTATGTTAGGACACTATCAATCTGTTATTATCTATTTTAAGAACAATTGAAAAAAATGTTTTCAAACTTACAACTAGGATTTTCCAAAGACTTTGAAAAAAAATTAAATGTTTTATCTCCAAATTAGAATATGTAGTGAATTTTAGCAGTAAAATTATTGACAAGTAATTTCTTAATTGCAAATGAAACAATTAAAATGTTCATAGTTTATAACTTGGTTATATTTTAATGCTGGTTTAATAATCTGTATTGAGCAAACTAACCTTTAAACACATTGCATTGTTTTAAATAAAACTATAAGAACATCTTAAATAATATTTAACATAATTATAATGCTAATCTCATAATTATGGAATTATAATTTAAATGTTCTTAAAATTTGGGGGAAGCGGGTAAGATGACCAACTGGAGCCAGATTTCAACAGAGGTTCCCATACAGGAGAGAAAGGACAGAATGTTTTCAAGAAAGCTGAACGTTAGGAGCTAAGAGAAAAGATTGAAGAGTGCACATCATCCCTGCTGAGGCAAGCTGCAACTCCAAGGAAACAAACTACAGATACAAAATCAATCATCAAGAGGATGAGAGACCTCTCCCCAAGGAGAGTGGTTTACTGTATGCTCTTTATAAGAGAGGAGTGTTCAGAAGAAAGCCTATTTTACCCCACAGGAGAGAGCCACTAAACACACCCAGACTTCTCCAGAGGGGTCCTACCTGTGAGCCTAGCTATTCTTTTGCCTTGCATAAAACTGGAAAAATATTTTTCCTACAATTCTGAACTCACAATCCACCCCTTACCCCTCCCTAGTGGTCTAAAAGCCTATCCCCCTCAGAGTCCAGAGTGTCTGGTAGTTCCTCGAGAGGTCTGGGCATGGTGTGGGCCACTGCATAACTGTGCTGAAAATAGTGACTTGAGAGGTTGTTGGCAGACACAGGGAGAGGGAGGAGAGAATGTAGTATGGTCCATGATAGCACTTGGCAGTGAGGCTCACCCCCATGTTAGAATTTGGAGAAACACTTCCCATTTCTCTTGACCATTGGAGGGAGCCAGGCCTCAATGTTGAGGGTACCAGTGGTGGAGTGGATGGGAGATGCAGACTCTGGAAGAGAGAAATATGCCCTGTGGTGGTACCTGCTGGTGGATGGTGGTGATCACACCCTGGGACTGACCCCAGTGGTGCAATCCCCAGATGCCATTGAGCACTCTAGGGAGAAAGGCTTTAGCCCAGGCAGTTTCCCTGGTTGCTGAGTGTAGCATGGGAGGAGGAACTGATTCCCCTTTGACTTTTGCAGGAGCATATCCCTGGAGCCTTTGCTCACTGAAAAGAACCGAGATGTGAGGTTACCAGTGGCAGGGCAAGGCTACAGGGTAAGGTGAGGAAGTAGGCACCTATCCCCCTGGACTGATTCTTTGGTTGGGTGGAACTTCTTGACCCCATTAAGCACCAGAGGGAGCCAAACTCAGCCTCTTGGGTTTCCAGGACAGAGTTGCCTGTGAATTCCTACTGTCAGGCTGCTGGACACTGTTTGAATTCACTCAGTTAAGCAGTTATTGTGCTGCCTGGGAAAACTAGTTTGGAACTCTTGACCTGGGCTGTCTACTCAGGGACCCTTCAAGGTTGAGCTGTGGTTGTGCTGAAGTGGGAGGGACTGATTCTCCTCCTACAATTGTCACTGGAGGGAGGCAGGATGTCTCAGTTGCTTGTATTTCCATCAAGCAGAGATCTCAGTCCAATACTGCAACTCAACAAGATTGGATGGAAGCTGGCTGACTATAAGATAGAAACAGCTAGTCTTATAACACCAATCAGTTCCTCAGAGTTGCTGGCTGTAGATCTGAAAGAAACATTTATAAAGCTACAGGGGAAAAGCCACAATCACTAGCCCCATCTGTTCGGTAAAGAGCTGGTTAAATACAATTCCCTGAGCCCTCAATCAAATAACACCCTACAAGTTTTAGTAGCCAAACTGTGAAAAATAATCATGGGGGCAGTAACTGTCGCTCAGTGAGAAAAGCGCAAGCCCCATATACCAAGGGTGGCAGGTTCAAAGCTGGCCCCAGCCAAACTGCAACAAAAACATCTGGGCATGGTGGCAGGTGCCTGTGGTCCCAGCTACTTGGGAGACTGAGGCAAGAGAATCACCTAAGCGCAAAAGCTACATGTTTCTGTGAGCTGTGATGCCATGACACTCTACTGAGGGCAACAGAGTGAGACTCTGTCTCTAAAAATAAAAAAAAGAAGAAGAAGAAGAAGAAGAAAAAGAAAAAGAATCATTGGGTAGAACCAGCAGAAAGACTCTGGCAACATGAATAATCAGAGTAGATCAACTACCCCAAGGAATGACAGAGGAGATGTCTGAACATTCATAAACAAATGGCTGAAATGTCAGAAATAGAATTCAGAATATAAATGGCAAATAAGAAGAATAAAATGGCAGTAAAGATGTAACTAGAAATCCAAAGAGTTGTTTAAAAGTTGTCTCAAGAAATTAATGAATTAGGAGACAAAACTTCTAATGATGAACACAACACAATAAAAAAAGAGACAGCAGAGCTCAAGGAAATGAAAAAGCTATTCAAGGAGCTCCAAAATACAGAATTCCTGAGTAATAGAGTGGAGCAGGAAGAAGAAAGGATCTCTGAAATTAAAGACAAAGCTTTTGAACATTCTCAAATTCTCAAAGAGGCAGAGAGATGGAGAGGCAAAACTGATCATTCACTGAGAGACTTGTGGGACCACTCCCAAAGATCAAACATTTGTGTTATAGAAATTCCTGAAGGAGAGGATGGTCCTAAAGGCACAGATGCTCTACTCAGAGATATAATGGAGGAGAATTTCTCTAGCATTGCAAGAGATACTGAAATTCAGATGATAGACAGTTTCAAAACTCCAGCATGACTCAATCCAAATAAAGCATCTCCTAGAGTCTAGGACCTAGACACATTGTAAGTAACTTTGCCAAAGTTAATGTGAAGGAGAAAATTCTGTAAGCAGCCAGACGTGAGAAAAACATTACCTACAAAGGGAAAAATATTAGAATGACTAAAAATCTCTCAGCCAAAACTTTTCAAGCCAGAAATGAATGCTCATCAACCTTAAATCTCCTAAAACAAAACAACTTTCAGCCGAAGATCCTGTATCCAGCTAAACTGAGTTTCATCCACAATGGAAAAATGAAATACTTTACTGATATACACATGTTGAAGAAATTTGCCATAACTAAACCAGATCTCCAGGATAGTCTCAGACCCATCCTCCAGAATGATTAGCACAATGGTCCACCACCAAAGTAAAACCACCTAGAAAGTTTTGAACAAAACTTAACTTCCACAATGGGAAAGGATTAAAAATATCCACTAGGCATTTGAAAAAATATGACACCTAAAATACTACCATGTTTATCAATTCTCTCAGTTAATGGGAATGGGTTAAATTGTCCTCTAAAGAGGCACAGGTTGGCTTGCTGGATACATAAACTCAGACCAGATATCTGCTACATTCAATAGTCTAATCTTACCTGAAAGGATAAAAATAGACTCAGGGTTGAGGGATGGACATGTATAACAAGCAAAAAGAAATCAGAAAAGAAGTAGGGGTTGAAATTTTATTCACAGATATAATAGGCTTTAAACCAACAAAGATAAATAAAGATAAGGATAGTCACTACACATTTGTCATGGGAAACATTTGACATAAAGAGTTTTCAATAATCAACATTTATGTACCCTATCAGAATGTCCCTCAATTTATAAAACAAACTCTAACAGATATTAATAATTTGATATCTTCCTGCACTATAATAGTTGGAGATTGTGACACCTATTTGGCAGTTGTGGATAGATTCTCCAAGAAAAAACTAAACAAAGAAATATTTGACCTAAACTTGACCCTACAACAAATGGACTTAACAGACATCTATAGGACATTTCGTCCTAATAAAATGGAATACACATTCTTCTCATCAGCCCATGAATCATCCTCCAAAATTGATCATATCATAGGATATAAGTCCAACCTCAGCAAATTTAAAATAATAGAAATTATTCCTTGTATATTCTTGGACCACCATGAAATAAAAGTTGAATTCAACAGCAACAGGAATCTTCATACTCAAACAAAGTCATGGAAACTAAATAACCTTTAGGCTGAATGATAGTGAGGTCAAAGACAAGATTAAGAAGCAAATCACCAAATTTTTGGAACAAAATGATAATGAAAAAGACACGAATTATCAAAACCTTTGGGATACTGCTAAGGCAGTCCTAAGAAGAAAATTTATAGCATTGGAAGCCTCCATTAAAAAAAAAGAAAAAAAAAGCAGAAAGAGAGGACGTCAACAACTTAATGGGTCATCTTCCTGGAAAAGGAAGAACATTCCAACTCCAAACTCAGAAGAAGAAAATAAATAACCAAAATTAGGGCAGAATTAAATGAAATTGAAAACAAAAGATTCATCTAGAAGATCAACAAAACAAAAGTTGGTTTGTTGAAAAGATCAATAAAGTTGATAAACTTTGGCTAACATAACAAGAAACAGAAAAGTAAAATCAGAAATAATAAAGGAGAAATAACAACAGACACTTCAGAAATCAAAAAAATCCTCCTTCAGAAATCAAACAAATCCTCAATGATTAGAACAAAAAACTCTATTCTCAGAAATATGATAATCCGGTAGAAATGGCCCAATATCTGGGAGCACATCACCTTCCTAGAATTAGCTAGAAAGAATTAGAAATTCTGAGTAGATCTATATCAAGCACCGAAATAGTTTCAACTTTTATGAAATCTCCTCAAAAAGAAAAGTCCAGGACCTGATGACTCACACCAAATTCTTCCAAACCTTTAAAGAGGAAATAGTACCTATATTACATAACCTTTTCCAAAACATACAAAAGAAGGAATACTTCCCAGCACATTCTATGAAGCAAATATCACCCTGAAACCCAACCAGGAAAAGACTCCATAAAGACAGAAAACTATACACCAGTATGAGCAATGAATACTGATGCAAAAATATTCAATAAGATCCTAGCAAACAGAATTCAACCACACATCAAAAAAATTATACACCATGATCAAGTTGGTTTTATCCTAGGGTTACAAGGTTGGTTCAACATATATAAATCCGTAAATATAATACATCACATAAATAAAATAAAAACAAAGACCATATGATTCTCTCAATAGATGCAGAAAAAGCTTTTGATAATATCCAGCACCCTTTCACGATCAGAACACTTAAGAAAATAGGCATAGATCATTTCTGAAATTGACAGAAGCCATATATGGCAAAGCCACAGCCAATATCATACTGAATGGAGTAAAATTGAAAACATTTCCACTCAGATCTGGAAGTCGGCAAGGATGCCTAAAGTCTCCACTGCTATTCAACATAGTAATGGAAGTTCTAGCCATCACAAGCAGGCAAGAGAAGGGGATCAAGGGTATTTAAATGGGGGTCAGAGGAGATTAAACTCTCACTCTTCACAGATGATATAATCCTATACCTGAAAAACCCCAGGGACCCAACTACAAAACTCTTAAAAGTGATCAAGGAATACAGCAGTATCTCAGGATACAAAATCAATACTTACAAATGAGTAGCTTTTATGTATGCCAACCATGATCAAGCTGAAAATACAGTCAAGGACTCTATTTCTTTTACTGTAGTGCCAAAGAAGATAAAATATCTGGGAATTTACTTAACAAAGGACATGAAAGATCTCTATACAGGGAAGTATGAAACACTGAGAAAAAAATAGCTGAAGATGTCATCAAATAGAAAAATATACCATGCTCCTGGTTAGGAAGAATAAACATTATTAAAATGTCCATACTACCCAAAGCAATTTACAGATTTAATGCAATCCCTATTAAAGCACTATTATCATATATTAAAGTTTGAAAAATTAGTATTTAGATTGATATGGAATCAGAAAAAAATCTCAAATAGACTAGACTTTACTCAGAAATAAAAACAAATTAGGAGGTATTCCATTATCAGACTTCAGGCTATACTATAAATCTATAGTGATCAAAACAGCTTGGCACTGGCACAAAAATAGAGAGGTAGATTTATGAAACATAAAATAGAATCAAGAGATGAACCCTGCCACCAATCATCATTTTATCTTTGATAAGTCTATCAAAAACATTCATTCGGGGAAATATTTCCTATTTAACAAATGGTGCTCAGTGAACTGGCTGATGACCTGTAGAAGAATGAAACTGGACCCTCATTTCTCACCACTAACAAAAATGGAATTGATTCTCACTGGATAAAAGATTTAAACTTAATACATGAAACTTTAAAAATACTAGAAGAGAGGGCAGGAAAGACACTTAAAGAAATTGGCCTGGGAGAATATTTTATGAGGAGGACCCCCCTGGGCAATTGAAGCAACACCAAAAATATGTTCTTGGTATCTAATCAAACTAAAAAGCTCCTGCACAGCCAAGAGCACAGTAAGTAAAGCAAGCAGACAACCTTCAGAATCAGAGAAGATTTTTGCTGCTTATGCTTCTGACATAGTGAGACATTCTGATAACTAGAATATGCAGAGAACTCAAACTAATCAATATGAAAAGAACAAATGACCCCATTTCTATGTGGGCAAGAGAGCTGAACAAGAATTTCTCTGATGAAGACAGGCACATGGCCTACAAACACATGAAAAAATGCTTATCATCTTTAATCATCACAGAAATGCAAATCAAAACCACTTTGAGATAAAATCTAATTCCAGTAATATTAGTTCACATCACAAAATCCCAAATTACAGATGTTGGCATGGATGCAGAGAGAAGGGAACACTTCTACACTGCTGGTGGGAATGTAAGCTAATACAGCCCATTTGGAAAGAAGTTTGGAAAACACTCAAGGAACCAAAAGTATATCTACCGTTTGATTCTTCAATTCCTCTACTAGAAATATACCCAGATGAGCAAAAATCATTTTACAAAAAATACATTTTCACCAGAATGTTTATTGCAGCCCAATTCATAATTGCCAAGATATGAAAGCAGCACAAGTGTCCATCAATCCATGAATGAATTAACAAATTGTGGTATATGTATACCATGGAATACTATGCAGCCATAAATAGATGGAGACTTCACATCTTTTATGTTTACCTGGATGAAGCTGGAACATATTCTTCTTAGTAAAGTATCTCACGAATGGAAAAAAAGTATCCAATGTACTCAATACTGCTATGAAATCAATATATAATCACCTACACATTCAGACAAAAGGTAAAACATAACTGTAGTCCAGAAAGAAGAAGGGAAAAAGTGGCAAGGGGAGGTTGGTAGGAGGCTAGGAAGAAGAAGAGAATTAGGTGTGACATCACCAAATGAGCATAACACAATGTTACATTTCAAAACTATTAAGAATAGTGTATAAATGTCTTATCAAAGCAATTTAGTAAGTGAGGAGACAGTTATGTTAATCAGTTTGATGTAAGCATTCTACATTGTATATCAAATCAGCACATTTTACCTTATAAATCAGGCATCTTCAAACTATGGCCTGCGGGCCATATGTGGCCCGCCTAGGACATTTATCTGGCCTGCCGGGTGTTTTTGCCACGGCTGCCTGTCCTGCTTAGCAGCCGACTCATCCCAGGGCCTGCAGTCCAGCCCTCCAGTGGTCTGAGGGACAGTGAACTGGCCCCTTGTTTAAAAAGTTTGAGGACTCCTGTTATAAATGCTTTAATGTACACACTTATGATTTAATAAAGAAAAAAAATTCTTAAAATTCAAGTAAATCAATTTATTAAAAGATATTCCTTAAAGATTTTGATATATTTTTTTCCAACATTTTTGTCTCTAAAAGTGAGATGCATTAGATGAAATAAATGAGTCTTAGAATAATTACCAGTTAGTTAAGAATATTCAAAATACACTCTTCCTGTTTTAAAAGTAAGTGCAATGTAATAACTAGAAGACAGAAAAAATTCAGATGAATAAATACAAAGCCTGAAGTCTATATCTTCGTAATAATACTTCTTGCTTTGTTATGTGCTACTAATCATTGAAGTTTTTATTAAGTACATCTAATATGCAGGATATTACTAGGTACTGAAATTAATTTATTCTGAATTAAAAATATTTTTTTAACAAAAACTTATGGCTAATTTCAATGAGAAAAAGGCATTTATATTCACTCCCTTAGAGAAGATGACAGGAAAGCAATGGTGGAGGGGTATGATATGGAAATTTATGCAAATTTTTTGAATATTTGAAGAGCAAACAATTAATTTTAGGCAATGAAAAGACAGGTAAAAGTTACAATTCTCAGTGATTTGTGCATTGGGAATTGTACACCTTCCTGATTACATTAATTGAGGACTAGATGAGGTGGCAATTGTGCAGATGTCACTATGAATGCTGCACAGATATGCAGAGCTGTCAGCAGTAGGTATGCAGAGCTGGTATTGTGTTTAATTTCTATATTATATGCATGTGACAGGTTCAGTAATGAGATGCCAGTGTAAGGTGGACAAGCAATAAAATCTACTTGTGTCCTAAAACTTAAATGGATTCCAAAACACCTATGAGAAACCTATAGAAACAATTCTACATCTGCAACATGGAACTATTGCCAGAGAAAGAAGAATTTTCTGGATTAGAAAAGCAATAGATTAATTATCATATTTTATTTTTAAACTATTGCCAGAGAAAGAAGAATTTTCCAGATTAGAAAAGCAATAGATTAATTATCATATTTTATTTTTAAATATTTTATGCAAAAGAAAGTGGTTACTATTTAAAACATCATATTTATAGTTGAGATAATTCTTTATGTTGATAAAATAATTGGTAATATACTAGCTTGGAACATTTACAGCCCTAGAGAACTTTGTTATGAACATTAATTTAAAAACTAGTAGCATGCATCATTTTCTGTTGAAATCATGCAAGGATTTATTTTTCTTTATGTGCAGTCCTGCTACTATCTGTTATTGCTTAGAAGGTCAGTAGAAGTTTACTTTTAAGGTTTCAATTTGGGGATATTTATATACAACATAATTCCCAATTGGCTATTTAAATACCAGTTTTCAAGGGTTACAACAAAAGTGAATATTAAATGTTAGCACTTTATTACCAAGAAATATTACTAAATGACACAAAGAAAAACTGGCAACACAGCTGTGAAATGTTTCCAATTTGTTTTTACAAATTCCTTTTTATTATTTGAAATTATGTCTTATATCAAGTTTTGAGGATAACACAAAAATTTTGTAACTATATTATGTAAAGAACTATCAAGGAATATCAAGGAACTTACTTTCTTGCAAGTAAAAAATAGCATATTTATTGACTTAACAAAGTAAATATTTTAAATTCTTTTTATATTTTATCAAAGATAACTACGGGCTTCTACTAATCAATCTTTATCGTTTTTCCAGTTTTCATTTTCCAGGTGGTTTCATATTCGTAAGATGTGAGAATTTAATGATGTCATTGTGAATATGGATGAAAAGAAAATTTCCTAGCTAATACTACCCTCAAGGCCCAAGTGAACTATTTCTTGTTTAAACTTAGGCAATCACTGGGTCTAAGCAAGAACATGTATCTAACATGAAACAAATAGTTGTGTAAAAATTTGCAATAATATTCATGATAAGCATTATGCAGAAGTGGATATAATATTTTGATGGTATTATGAAAAATTTCTATAAACTGAAAACAAATATTTATTTTCTACTCTTTTAAACTTTAATTCACTAATTAAAGTGAATAATACATTTTCTTTTGTCTGAAACTGAAATAATACATTTTTGTTTTGTCTGATTCAGCCAGTCACACTTCTTGAATACTACAGGTAGATGATTAAATTGGTGGACAAATGAAGAGATAATAGACTTCAGACCAATAAATATAAGAAAAAATGATTTGTTATAAAAAAACATAAAATACACATACTCACATTATAAATCTTTAGCAAATAGTGATATGATTTCAGATCATTTTATTTTATTATACTTGCATGCTGTTAGTTTACATTATTATAAATCTAAGTTAATTTTTAAATTTTGAATCTATTAGGGAGATTGGTGATTGCTATGTACCTAAATTTAGTGTTTCGTCAAGGGAAAATATTTCCATACAAGTTTTTATTAATATGTGGACACTTCAGAAAATTGTTTAAAACATTTAAAAATACTTTTAGAAAATAATGATACTTAAATTTTAAGAGAACAAATTGTGTATTTATAAAAGCATAAGAGTCAATAATATCATAAAATGGCCCTAAATCAAAATTCTGTTTCCTTTTTTGTCATTTTTGTTGGTTTGCTTTTTAAAAAAAAACATACTGATTAAGGATGCATATTTTTTGATGTTGCTTCAGTTGCCCTGGGCATCCTCCTCATAAAATTTTCGCCCAGGTAAATTTCTTCAAGTGTTTTCCCTACACTTTATTCTAGTATTTTTATAGTTTCATGTCTTAAGTT